>OOFG01056817.1:4892-15509 GCA_900323295.1 Molva molva
CATCAAAAAGGTAGGTAACGATAAAATGGCCTACCTTACGTTAGAAGCATGTATTTTGGTTTTGATGCAATGATTAGCCTAATTCATGAATTATATTGTGCACAGTAAAGACATAAAAAGATAAGCACTGACACTTTTATACCTTAAATTGTATGGCGCGCTTTCTCCAAGCCGTGACCCCTGATAGGTAGATGTTTTTAATCACTTCTTGGCTCAACTTGATGTCCACCCCGTCTGGTCGTACAGTGAACTCAAAGCCCACGGCCTGGTGGGCTTCAGCCATCGCTGTAAAGGCCTGGTGGTATAACGTGTAAGAATGAATGTTGGCCGATAATTATATTAAATCAAAATGATTTTATGATTTGTAAAATGGTTTGGAACTACTGAAACACCGTGGGTTAATGGACAGACAGTAAACAACGAGAAGGCATTAGCGGACGGGCTGCAGCTTAGAAATAGCTGATGGACAGTAGGGTCTCCATTTGTCGCTGTCTATAGTGCCAGCCCACGACAGTGGTGTTAGCGGAGAGCAGCACAAGTGATGTCACTGTACCTTAAGCTTTAACGGAAAACATAATCACAACAAATGATGTAGGCTGTCCTCCTTTAGAAAAACACGAAATCTATATTCACTTATCTACATGCACTGTGAAATAGGCATGAGCCTAAATTCAATTAATACAATGTTAAACAAATATTTAACATTTTTAATGTTAAACAGGCCTAAGCATTTATAATAGCCTACATACTAAGCTAATACGTTTTTGATAAATTCATAGACCTAATGTGATAAAAACAAATCGCACGTTTATGTATTATTATTATTTATTATTATTATTATTATTATTATATTATTATTATTATGCCATATGGACTAACGAACATGTTAGGTTATAGCCTACATAAACAAACACAACTATTACATAATCATTTGGAGGCCATAAACGAGTCTTCCACCGACGTAGTAGACTACGCGAAGTCGAGGTTGGATTTCATTTTCCATGTCATATGACTGGACTGTCAGCATGTAGGACAAAGGTCGGCCGGCAGATAGCGGCGCGCCGAGGCAATACACGTGCACGCATAGCGAAGGACAATATAAACACAGAGAGAGCATGACACGCTTTAAGTTGCACGCTACTTTTGCAATAGGCCTGCAAAAGTAACCATATAAGGTGCAATTACATGAAATGTATGCTCTATGACTATACGTCCGTAGGCCTATTTCAAACGCAGTATTTTTAATCAATCAATTGAATAGTCTTTTGAAAACCGACAATGGAAATCCCTTATTTGGACATATAACTTCCCATGAAGACAAATAGGCCTACAGACAATACTCATGCATTAATAAATAACAGCGAGCAGATCACAACATATGTAGGTCTATGCACAACATTACATCCAATACAACCCGCGTTTACACAAAAACTGATCTTCTCATTAAAAAACACCGATAAGAAAACGGTAGACCTACTGTACCTTTCTTAACCCGGATAAAGTGTAACTTCAGAGATGAGTCGGATTGTTGTAACAGTCACCAAATAGGCGGAATTCCTCTGGCCTTGGCGTTTTCCGTGCGTCTCGAGTGCCCTTGAAGTGGCTTTCAGCAGGTACCGTGGCTAAAGCTGTGTGTCTGCTTTCTACCCTCCCCTGTGAACCAGCATTAATACACACACACATTAACACACACACACACACACACACACACACACACTCATGGCACACTTCTGTTTGTAACCATACACCATGAGACTAGAATATAACTTGTGCCCGTGACGTTCATTGCCAATGCAAGCGTCAGTGAAAATGTTTTAAATAGCCGAACAGAACTGGTAGGCTGAATATGTCCTCTTGTCAAGAGAAAGAACATAATGAGAGAAAAATCAATCACACAAATACAATACAAATTATTAGAGCCCACACTAATTATTTTGAATAGCCAGTATATATTTCTGAGTTTACTAAGGAAACAAAACGGTATTTCAATTGTTTAAATATTGGTATTGTTTAAATATATAATTCCCCCAATGACAAACACAATTAAAATAAAAACAATACATCCAATGCAAAAATGACAATACAAACTAGATGAGACACAAACAGGTGGATATCTAGACAACCCATAGTTACATTTTAACATATGACCCCTCTATTGAAAGGTCAGGGCGAATAGAAATGAATGAAACCAAGCCAAACCATTGCAATTGCACCATAAGGCCACTAGTTAGCAATAAAGACCGTGGCTGCGGTCGGAGTCAAAATAATAACGTCCTATGTCCTTTCCTAACCTCTTTTCCTTGACCTCGATGGAAAACGTCAGGAGGTCAAAGAAAGATGTGAAGGAAAATTCATAAGGACTTAGGAAAAGACTAACCCTAACCACGGTGGTAAGAGAATCCGACTACACTTACACTAGGCTACGTAATTATGTGACGCGGATGTTATAGACATGAGTCTGCTGCGGTGAAACTAAAATGTTCAGATGATGGACTAAAGGATGCTAAAGGAGATAAGAAAGGAAGCATTGAATCTCCTTATTAATTAGAGAATCAACCTCTTATCATGGCTGCCACTCAGATAGTTCCGGGTCATTTCACTCAGTTAGGAACCTTCCAAAGTAAATAAGACAATCGACCGGAGCCATTGATGGTAAACAACATGTGAGGTTTAAGAATGGTGCCCAGACAATGGATTATCAGTTTATGGTGGTTCTTTGCGATTAAACAAAACTTTGATGAGTTAAACAACATAGGTAAGACCATTTTAGTTTTTTTCATGTTGATTTTTAGTGAGTTTTGGTCACAGATATGGGTAAGACTATTGGAATCAGTGGAGTCTAAGCTTTCACATGATATATGGTTTGTGTAGATAACATGCCGTGAAAAAGATTGCTATTGCTAGGTTTGTACACCTGAACAGTTATTAAATACATAACTACATAAATACTAAACATAAAGCATGCAACTTGTTTTCACATGCTTATTATTTTGCTTGGGGTTGGAATTGTGTTTAATTTAAGCTTATAATGCTAATAATGGTTATGATAGACTTAAAGTTGAGAAAATTATAGTTCTAGGGGTGTGTCACATTAAAGTGCTTTCTTGTTCATGTTCTTCTTCATGTTTAAATGCCTTATGACGTCCTTGCTTTTGGGAGTGGGGGGTGGCCCGTATACGGGTCCTCTCGAGATGAAGAGGTTAAGAGGACAAAGTAAACTCAAAAGTAATCAAAAGTACAAGTGAAAGACAGCATCATAGTGAGCAGGGATAGGAAGAGGAGGAAGCAGACTCAGGGAAAGGTCCGGGAGGTCCAGCCGCACTACACCTCTGTGCTCCGTCGCTGGCATCAGCACGTGCTCCTCTAAAACAGTCCCCTGTCCCGCAAATGCCACCTTGGGGGCTGCATGGATCTGGGCATGAAGAGACAAATACAATACACTTTAGTATTGGCTGAATATTTAGGCTACATTATAAAACACAATGCCCTAGAAAAGGAGCACACAATGTAAACACAATTGTGAATTGCTGAGCTAATCAATATCTAGGATCAGATGTTTTTCCTTAATACATTTCTGATGCTATACCTCTCCCCACTGGCGTGTCCGTGGACAGAATGATGTCACCACATTCTCAGCGGTGTTTCCTCCGATCACAATCAGGGTGTCCGTCGCACCCAGGAAGTAGAGGGTGGGCAGGTCTGCGCCAGCTCTAGTCAGGGTAGGTAGAAGCTCAGACCAACAATCTAGAGCAGAGGGACAGAGTGTGTGTGTGTGTGTGTGTGTGTGTGTTTGTGTGTAAGAGCGTAAGAAAGTGATTGAGTGAGTGAGTTTGGGTGTGTGTGTGTGTGTGTGTGTGTGTGTGTGAGTGAGAGAGATCGATAGTGAATGAGTGAGTGAGGGAGAGAGAGAGAGAGAGAGAAAGACATTTTTGGGTTAGTCGAGGAAGCCAGAAACCTGTGTTGAAACCAATAAACCAACGGTGCTGTTCGCCCCAACCTTGTGTCGTGTTGTACTGCAGAAGTAGTTTCTCTCCGGTTCTCTGGATGTTCCCCAGCACATAGACACAATGGCCTAAGCTGGTAGCCAGGGGAACGTCGTGGGACAAAGACACGGTGAACTGGAAACCGGTTAGAGGAAGTGACGACACAAACCTACAGGAGAGAGAGAGAACATATTCAGTTACCGGTGTTCCCGCATGCACGTGCACACGCACATACATTCACACACACTCATGCACCTTGACTGAACGTCAAGTCAATCTTTGAAGCATAAACATCACAAACACAAAACGTCCAAGACACAGAATTAGTTAACATCTAATGGAAGACGAGACACAAACCTCCATGTGTCGTCCCAGGGGTCGTAGCGCTCTACAGCGGTGTACAGGGCTGTGTTTGAGTCCGGACTCACCAGGGAATCCAGATACCAACCTCCCACGGCATAAATACCTCCCTCACAAGCCACCGCGCTGAAATGCCTCCTGTGCTGGGGACATAGCAGACAGCATCTGTCATTGATTTAACCAAATTACGTAAAGCAAGTTTACACTACATTTTTACATTGTAATCCATTTAGCATATGTCTTATATCCAACGTCACTTACAAGTGGGGTGGAGGGAACAATCAATGCAATAGATTAAAATTTAGTATCATGCAGTGCGTGGAAAGAAATCATCCTAATTCTAATGTGCTGTTTCTCTGTAAGGGTCTGTTATTTAGAATCAAATAGACCAGCCCTGTCTCACCTTGATCAGAGGAGCTGTGGTGACCCATGTGTGTGTTAAAGGATTATATCGAAAAGAAGCCATTTTGAACTCCCAGCCTCTCCTGATTGGCTGCCTGTATCCACCTAGGATGTACAGGTAGTTGAACAGCACCACTGCAGTGTAGCACCATTTGTCAGCCCTGAACGGAAGCTCAGAAATTGGGTGCCATGATGAGTCTCCCCCATCCTCCGACCTGTGCAGTCTGAAGAGATGGCGAGCAGTTGTCGTCTCTGGGTCGGCCCAGGACTTGAGGTTCTCCTTCCTGAGAACACAGAGCCTCCGGTCCCCTTGGGTTCTCAGACCAATCAGCTCCTCCATTTCCTCAGGGCTGAAACCCCTGAGGCACAAACATGACAAAAATGTCCTCCAATTCAGGGATTGAACCAGCAACCTTCCGCTTGCCAGACAACCTGCTCTACCTCCTGAGCCACTGCTGCCCTTATTACTATGGTATTTATCATGACGGTTTAAACATGTTAATATCATATTGATCATTGTAGGTTATGTCACTCTACTAGGGTATATGACCCACATTTACAACCCTTAAGATGTTTATGACTCTCTTTCTTCAAATGTCAGTCTTATCTTAACTGTTTCTTGTAAAAAGCACATACACAGCTTAGCAGCCTTGCCTGCAATGTAACTTCACTGTTCCAAACTCATAGAACTGCAGGTTGCTTTTTTGAATGCACTTCCCTCAAAGTTGTAAGTCATAATACATAACTACATCTGCAAATTGGGTTTAAAAGTGATCTTTGACAATTGACAATTTTCAACTTAGAGTTTGGATATATGGAATTTTCAACAAAATTCAACTAACCTATCTATCATAGCAATCTAGCAAACACTTTTATCCAAAGTGATTTTGGATGCAGTTCAACATATGACCATGATCCTATATCTTAACCTTATAGAGCAGCAGTCGTACCTGGTCAGGTGTGGCTGCTCCAGAAGGTTTCTGCTCAGGTAGGTGAATACCGTCATCCTTAGCTTGGCACAGTAGATGTCCTTCGCCAGTCCAAGGTAGGACAGACAGTTGTCTGGTGTGAGCACATCGGCAAGGACCGACAAACACTCTGAGAGGAAGGGCTCGGCCAGAAGGTAGCTGGCTACCTGCAACGTAAGAAAGACAGGGCTCTAGTAGTCCATGTTTGTTTAGTAGTCCAAGTCATTTTTATTTGTATAGCCCTTAAACGCAGTTACAGTGCCAAAGGGCTTCACAGGCCACTTTTTAAGATACCCCCCCTTAGGCCTCTACTAGCTGCCGTGCATCACCCATGTGGGTGCAGAATACTGGTGTTGGATGAGGTTTCCTCATCCAACATTCCTCATTTCCCTCCCCTCCTCAATCTGTTCAGCATAGAGAGATGATGAATAGTCTTGAGGTTTAAAGGGTAAAACTGGTGCCTGTCTCTACCTGGATGTTATCCCCCAGCTCCTCCTCAGACACTCTGAATTGCTGATGGAAGGAGAACTCCAGGAGGTTGTGGAAGATGGAGGAAGGCACATGACCGAGGTGGATCAGACCCTCAGACAACTCTCTCATTCTGGACTGCGACACCCCCCGGAAATACTCACTGCACTCTGAAAGCCTTTCAAGATCCACCTGACCAAACATAATACAAAGATTATATAAAAATACTGTTTTATGATATTAATCTATATTGAAATGAATATATATGTATATATATATATATAGATATAGAAACCCTGCATGCAAAACATGCCACATATTAATGTGGGAAAGCTTTCCAAGATAAAGATGTTGTAACAATGTGAATAGTACAGAGCATTATACTTACATGAAAGGCATGTGTGTCTGTTTGAACCATCACTTTGGTTGCACTTTCAACTCCAGAGTGATATGTTCGCAGCACCTCGTTGGTTTTCCACTCTTCTGGCGGTGTTTCGGGAGACTCCAGGCCCTTGCATTCTGGTTGAGCCGTCAAAATATTGACTGCTACTGGGAGAGCTTCCCAAACTCTCACTAAAATATATTGTATCCACTGAAACAATAGGATTATAAACTGTTTAAACGTGTTCATCTTGACGCGTATAACATTTGAGCTCCGGTCACACACCTATAATTAATCACTTTTCATTTTTTGAACAGGTTAAAAACTGATCACAATGAAACTAGGATAACTAACTAAGTCATAGAGGTTCAATAGAAAAAGATGGGCCATAGATTGCACTAAAGGTCTCACAAATGCAATATATCTGCTTGGTTGGGTGACCTATAATTTTTACAGTTACTTTTACACTTGTATGTCCCAATATCTTCCTTCTTAAAAGAGTGCATTACATGCAACTATGTAAATACAATAATGGCCCAATACAATTGAAAACTACAGGAATCGTCCTTTACAACTCTTGAGCTTACAGATCGTCTCATGATCATATAGACAGAAACCTAGAACAAAAAATAGAGCTTAAAGCCCAATTAAACCAATCAAAGAGTACTATACTATATAACCCCAGACATTTAACTGAGGTATTCCGGTTGGTTCTGAAACAGTCCCAGTGTGGTTGTAAGCCTGTTCTTCTTCCAAGCGGCAGTAGGTGAGAAGCTATGAACTCTAGTTGTAGCCATGTTCATCTGGTTTATTTCTAGCTCCAGTGGGTGAGAGGGCACAATCAGGGCTCAGGGAGGTAATGTGATTCCTAGGTCTTCTTGGGACTCTGCCGTCATAGTGCCACCCAGAGTACCTCCCTGGTGCAGTGGAGTTCAGTACAGTACAGCACAGCGTAGCCTTCATCAACAGCCTCAAAGGGTTTCAAAGGAGACAAGGCCTACGCCTAAACCCTCAAAATGGACAAGAATAAACTCCCCAAGCTAACCCTGACCAGTAGGAAAATTAGGAAACCTTGATAAGGAACACAGGAATATAGGAAGGAGCTACATATCTTCAAATTCAGGGGCAAATTAGTCAAGGTCATGTAGTGCAAAATGCTCAGTGATGACATTAGATTAGACATAACAACAGCATGCACATTTTTAATCTTTGTAAAAAAAAAAGATGCAGAGTTCAGAAAATGTAAAAGAATGTAAAGGTAAATAATTAAAAAAGGAGTAATATCATACCAGAAATAAAAGACAGCAGAGAGCTCTCAGAGAGTGCACACATGGTACAAAATGTTTATTAGCTTTCGAAATATCTAAACACGTGGCTTCTGAGCACAGTAGCCAAGTCTTTGTTTTTCCAATACTATTGAAGACAAAATTTGTTATAACATCACTGAATAATTTCTGTCTAAATAAATCAGGCAAGTTAATTAGGAACTGGTAGCTTTCAGACAGGGCAAAAAGCAAATTTCAGTACATTGCGATCGCAAAAAATCTAAGCTTTAACACTATACAACGTTTGCGTTGTAAGAGGTGCAAAATGTCCTCTTAAGGAGCCACATCTAAACAATTATTTATGACAGTTCTTTCTGTCAAAAGAATCATGCAGTTATGTGGATATGTCTTATTTTTATGTACCTGTGCCAAATAACGACATACATTTCGGTTTACATTCATCCTTCAGTTCGTTTTTAATTTATAGATAGTGCATCATGGAAAATATGCAATTTCAGATCTTAAATGAGAATCAATACTATCATCAAGCATATGGGTTAGACCCTACAGTATATATGAGAGAAAGAGGTAGAATCATTAAATAAAGACTTACAAATAAAGAAGTTGTCCAGTTGAATATTAATACATATATATCAAAACATATGTATCAGTATTGTTTCAGCTAACCTTATCTAGAATATATCACAAACAATTACAGGAAAAGATTTTCAGCTGACATAATTGTGATCTGTTGCATCTTCTCAGCAATTATACACAGAAGTTCAAAATGAAATTGGACCCTCAAATAAAAATATAAAAAGCAGTGAATTATACATAGAGTAAAACTATGTAAAGCCAAACATGGGGATTGAAGATAGACAATTTTCTCATAATCTGTATAATGTATCTTACATCTTCCACATTCCAAACTCTAAAACTGAAATGGCTCATTTCTGGCAACAGGAAATTCTGCTGTAACAAACCAGCATCATTTAAAGATGTGTGGTTCTAAATAAAAGGAATTTCTCTTACACTGGGACAGGTTGTTTAGGAAAAAAGCTTTTTTTTCTTGAAGTAGGCATTGAATCGGCAATGAGCGTAGTCCTGTGGCGGAAGAAAATACGTTTTATCAGGTGATGATCATAAAAGACCCATCTAAGTCACATCACTTTGTTTTGTGAACAAGTGTATTGATATGTATTGTAAAAATACAAGTAAACGCCTGCATCCTCCTTACCATATATCCAAACTCTATTTTAGATATCTTGGCCTGAATGATGGACCACAGGCCCCAGAGAAAATGAGATGCCAGTGCGTACCTGCAACACAAGAGGTAAAGAAATATAAACTAAACAATGTTGTGTCTGTGTCCACTCAGTAGACATATTGCAAGAGGAGCCACTTATCAAAATAATTAATAGAATAATGATACAGTCCACCTTAGCACTTATGACTAAGTGTTTAGTTTTATTGCAAATATGTCTTGAGAAAGGTCTGCTCCTAAATGACTGTGATTGCAATGTCAAAGGTAGGGCTGAGCTACAAGCATAACAATGACCATCAACTGCCGTTTCAATATTATTCATATTGTACTTGCAGTACTAGAAAAACTTGCTATGTAAAAAATACTGGATCATTTTGGTTTCATAGCCAATTGAATTGTGTAAGGAGATCTCCTTACACATAATTTACATTGATTAAATATTTTCATATACAAAAACTAGACCAAACAAAGAATCTTTGTACACTGTTCAAATACTTCCCCCTGTTCTTATTTTGTGTTATACTGTATTACATTTTTATTAATAATTCTGTATTTTACAAGTCTTATATACATGTTTGTCAGCTATTTATATTACCTGTTGGCTTCAATCAACATGGCCTCTTCCTCTTGTGTCTGGTCCTCTTGTGTCTGGTCCTCTTGTGCGGTGCCGTCAGAGAATGCTCTGAGTTCCACCAAGTAATTACGAATAAAATGAAGCTAGGATATAGAGCAAAACATATTAAACATATGCAATATAGCAGGTGTTTTAACTATTGTTTTGTTATAATGCATATGATCATTCAGACAGTAGTATTTGTTGTTTCTAAGTTGTTTCTAAAGTGTTGTTTCAAAAAAACTATAAAAAACAATATCAATAAGCAGTATCTACACATATAAAAGAATAAGACATGGAAAACAAAGTGTTTCTGTATGCATCAGAGAAAATGGATGATTTTAGTCATGGTATTATAATAACAAATCATAGACTGCCAAATCAAAATGTTACATACTGGATTGCTATATTTAAAAAAGTGTTCAATAGAAAAACAAGCACACAGAAACACGGAAAAATGTCCATGACGTTGCAATCATCAACAATGATCTGCAATCACCTTATTCCAGGTAAGTAAGAAACAAATAAGCATTCCTAGTAAACGCAAAGGTCCAATCATCGTTTCCTATTCAAACATTATCCGTTTTTATCAATTTCTGTCTGGTCATGCCCAAAATCGAAATCTATGGTTGATATATTCCTGACAATGTTGTCCAATTTTACAATGTGTTAAAACTTTCTGTTGAACGCAGAGAAAACGGCTAAGAGCCAGACCTGCTGCTCTCTGGTGGGGTAGTTCTCCGCAGTGGCCTTGTAGAAGGGCCACTGATTATAGGTGTAATCGTACATCCACTCGCAAAAGTGGTTTCCAAAGTCAAAGCCCCTGAAGGAAAGAACATCAGAACATGACTGCCTTTTGGAAACACCAGGAAAAGAGAGAGATGCCATATTTTTTGTGCCCGTTTGGCCGTG
>OOFG01056828.1:0-10760 GCA_900323295.1 Molva molva
ACCTGGCAGCAGAAGAAGGACTACATTAAAAAGGCATCTGGAGGCTCTGTCAGCTAGGCCACTCCAGCCTAACCTCAGCCTCCCAGAGATCTGCTGCATCACTTACTTGCTGCTCACTAACCACCAGATGATCTGAATTCCAGTCCGGGGCGGAACACGTGGAGCCCTGCATGTGCCTGTGCTGCACACATGGCCACTGAATATCACAGCCAATATCCACCACTACATTGAAATTCAACCATTCTAGTTTCCGTTAAGGAAAGCCAAGGCAAACACAGAAAAAAGACCTGAACGTGCTTTGACCTGGTTACTCCCTTACTACTCTGTTGTGTGTGTGTGTATATCATGACATCATTATTGCACGCACCATTGCAGGCTTTCTCGTTGTGCGTTGCACACAACCAGTCGTGGCACTCGCAGCGCGGTCCAAAGAACTTCCCTGGTTCCGAAGCTTTGCAAACGCAGATCCCGCACTCGCAGTCCCCCCGTCCCCCGCAGATCTTGCCATCGGGGGTCCGGCAGCGGCGCTGCGAGGATTCCGTGGAAAACCGACATGCACCCTGACTGGAAGAAACAGAGAGAGAGAGAGAGCAAGAGAGAGAGAGAGGGATGTGACACAATCAGCATACAACAAAGGGAAATGTAGAAGGAAATATCAGAACTGAGCTGCTTCAAGTTTGTGCTGCAAGCTAGAGCGTTGCAATGTTATTTTTATTTTACTTGTTGCAATGTGTTCCCGTGTGTTGCAGGGAATTCCTACCAGGGTTCCAGGCTTCCACTCACAGCTTGAGGCAGCTGTGCGTAATGGAGACCGGTGGTAATGCCCCCAGAAGAGCCCAGTAGTGCCATATAGACTTACGTATTATTGGGAATAAAGATGTCAGCCGCTATATCATGGGTTTTTGTTGCCTCAAATCCAATCAGAGGAACGGGCCAGCATTTGTATCTATGTGTCTACTTCTATAGACCAGCTTTTTCTCTATATCTGTACGATCCCTATTGATAACATGTGTAAATGATTTGTCGTTCCAGTTTGTTTCAAATAGAAACTTTCTCTTCACTGGATAACAGATCTCCTGCTCAGTGATTGGTGGGAATGTTTACGAAGAGAAAAGAATGCAAGGCGCACGGTTTCAATTGCAGCACACGTCCTAGCCCCCTATAGCCAAATTCAACATCTGATCTATATCCTCTGCTCACTGTAGGATTTTGTCTATATCAACAGACAGAGCAATTTCAATAATGTAACCTATAATGTTTGTATTTGTTGATGAATAAAGCTTCTCCCAAATAAGACCATGAAAAATGACCTATCACGTGAACTTCTCTATTTTCTTTCCAATGAAAATTCCTCCTATAGAGTCGGTATAGGTTCAAGGTGACAGGGAGTAAAGTTTTACCACTGTAATTACTACCAGACATTCACTCTGTCCCCTCTCGCCCTGTCTTTTCTCTCTTTCTCTGGAGGTTTAGCATCCTGCTTAGAAAGATAATCTCGGTCTCTTGAATACATTTGTCCAAAGCTTTCCAAGGTCACTGTTTTACTAATGCATGGATGTACTGATGTATGTAGGGGGGGAGACCTCACATGAACTTTGCTTTCATTACTCAATTGGTTGATATTTTCCAGTTTCCAGTATGTATCTATTGTATTGGTCAACGGAAAAACCGAAAATACTTCAGAGATAAACTGATAAATTGATTTGTTGCATGCAATTGTAACATTGCATGGTTTGCATGGAATGAAAAATATAAAATAAAGACCAAGAAATACACTCTACAAAAATGCTGTGTTCTCTACGTCAACAAAAAAAGAAGAACATTTCAAAGTAAGGTCGGAACAAAATGGAGAGTAAAGCATCATGGTAATAAATCAAAGAGCGCACGATCGCCTGAGCATAGCCCCGCAGCTGTTTCTCCTGCTTTGTTTTTACTCCAAGGGCTCACTCAGCGAGATTTGTTTCATTTGGTTGCCTTCTGACATTCCTTTCTATTCCTACCCAGGCCTGCTTTCCTGTTTGGGAATCAGTTGAGCTCATTTTTTGAAAAAGGACCAAATCCAGCATGGACTCCTAGCATGTGGAGCTCACTTCATGTCACAGCAAATCACACAGCTACCCTTTTTTCTCCTTCTGTCAGGCGGTTTTTGTAAGTTAATTAGTGAACAAACAGGGTTTGAGTTGCGCCTGAGTGCACACGGAGCCTCACACCAGCTCACCTGGCTTCCCAGGAGCTGTCTGCCTGTCAGTGGAACAATACATGTTGGTTCAGCCCTATTGTCCTTTCCAACACCAGAACTGAGGTCTATACAACGCGGACCTCTGCGCCATCCATGAACCCATGCACCTGCTTTGAGTAAAGTGTACCTTCCTGCAGCTGAGTAAAGTTTATACACCCTGCATCAGATTGTAGCTCTCATCCTCTTTGTTTAGGTTAACAAAGCAACAAAAAAAAGCCAACAGTAGAGGAATCTGACACATAACTCCTTTGTATTACACTTTGGTCAAAATATATTTTGGCATCTTTCACACAATTTGCAGGAATATACATTTCACACACTTACAACAGATGCAAGTATGCATTGATGTACTATTTAAATGATTACACTTGTATATTTCTCTTTTTTGGGTTGCTTTATATGACCTCCTATAGGATCGTTAAAGCACATTTATTTTCCTCTCTGCTGTTGTATGCAGTCACTTGACGGCCGGCATGCAAAGCAACGCAGAGAAATAGCACAACAAAGAACAACCTACAGCCGAATGTTTAACCACATTTTCCTCTCTAAAAGTTTCCCCTTGACAGCGGAGCTTTGTACCTCTCACTCCTTCCTTTCGTTCTGTCTTTCTTCCATTCTCTGCTCCTTCCTCCCCTGAAGAGACAAGGGAAAATAAAACCAAGGGAAAAACAAGTGAAAACCCACCTCAACGATTGCAGCAAACTGTCCTCGACACCGGACAGTAGAATCAGCAGCAGAGGAACAAACATGGACTGTACCAAAGCCCCGCTGTGCATGGTTAATCCCACAGAAAACCTCAAGTCAAATAACGTGATGGAATTCCCCAAATTTTTTTCTTCTCTTAGCAGACAGGGGAGAAAGAGGGTGTGAGGGGATAGGAAGGGTATAGAAGGAAAGGAGAAGAGAGGAAAGAAAAAAACTGGCTGAAACTGGCCTAAAGCCTTCAAGAGGTCGGCAGTGTGCTCCGTACAAGTGCCTTTGATTAGCTCTGACTCTAAGACAAGAGTCCTGGGCTGGAGTTGGAAAAGGGAACCTGCCAGAACCAAAAGTTTAGTCACCAGTTGTAGACCTAATTGAAAACAGACTAATGTTTCTGTTGAGTTTTCTTTTCTTTTAGAAAATTGTGTTTCTTTATGACATGAGTTTGGCCTTTCATTTTTTTAAATATGCAAAATATTTCTATAAGGGGATACCACTTCAAACACTTGGGCACAGCTAGATCAAAGACCCACAACTGTGGATCATTAAAAGAGAAAGAAAATAGTTGCTGTGGATTTGCAAGCTGTATATAACTGAAAGTTAGTAAAGTAATTTGCAAAGTAGTAAAGTTATGTCAGTACTATCAGCTAATGCTTTATCGAACATTACAAATGAGTGTTGTTTAATTATTAGTGAGTCCACTGTGTACATTCCATGTGAAAGTGGGATTTCACATCCAATGGGTGGAACTGGGCACTGTTAAATGCAACAGTCTACACACAAATATATGAGTAGTAACAATATGTGGTTTCTCGTCTTTTATTTAAATGATGATTGTAATAGACTTGATATTTAGAATTGTGTCATAGCTAGTAGTCCTAGCCTTGTAAGTAGCCTAAATCTTGCAAGAAGGATTCATATTGAGTCATATTGACATATTTCTATAGGCTAATAGCTATTAAATAGCATAAGATAAATCTTAAAGCAACAATAATCTACTGTAGGCCTACTGTTTTTGTATACACATGTTAAGACAGAGAGAGAGAGAGATCTCCCAATCCATTTCATAAAAAGTGTATTTCTATGTGAAAATATAATTTCAGCTATAAGAAAAACAATATAATGTTTTGATTAAATTGCAGCTCTAATTAGAAAAACATTGACTGGTCTCATTATGTAAAAAACATAGTATTTCTTCCATGTATCATCATAAGCTACTGTCGTGGGCGCGCTCTACAACTGCATCTGCTGGGCTTGGTGCTGATGTGAATGCGGCTCGCGCGCTCCCGCCGCACACCTCCATGATTATAATACCCCGGAAAACAGCTGATGTCATGGGCAGGACGACCAAAAAAACAACAACAGGGGACCAATAGCTCACGTAAGTATTACAATATATTTTTAATACAACCCTTCGTCCTACCTATTATTTTGCTCGAGCGAACGCCTTTCTCTTGAGGATGCGCGAGACGCTTGTTTCCCGGGTGCTGGTGTTATCCAGGAAGTGATACGTGCAGTGCAGGCTAACCGCTGCTGTTTCAAGTAGGCCTTGACAAATATTCTCCTACAGTTAATGTTGGGTGGTCACGTTATATGAATGCACGGTTACGAAGCGTTATCGTTGTGACGTTGAAGGATCGGCTAGACTATTGTGAAGATACGAGGTGTCCTGCGTGTTTATCTTCGATGTAGCCTAGTGACTTAGCTCCCATCCGTTTCCATAGTAACCGTGGTTCTGTCGATGGCATCCGTTTATTCAACAGTACGGACGAGCAAGGATCTCCTAAATTAGATGTTGTTTCGCTGGGTTTGTGAATTACGTCGTGTTATGAAATGTCCATTTGCGTCGTATAATTTCTTCTGGAAAAAACATGAAGATGAGATCATGCTCATGATCCTGGAGGCCTTGCTTGCTTGGGCCAGCACCAGGCCCTGTAAAGATGATGTGACACATGTGCATTGTGCTTCAATATCAAAAGCTAGCTCACCTTGCAAGTTAGATGTTTTAGAATACCTACAAACATAGATGTTCTTACATAATCTAGACATCAATCTTATGTCCATTAGTAATGGACATTAGTAATGACATAAGACTATGCTGGAGATAATTCACTGTGCTACCTAATGGCCAAAGTAATTCAGCCATTCAGACAGTTATTCTTGAATGGATATTATTTCCAAACAAAAATAACAATTTGCTCCTCTGGCATGACATTTCAAATCAATGTTCATCTTGTCCTTACCACTAATGTGGGTTCTAATGCTTGGCGATGTCACTTCAGTCATGTACAGCAGTGAACAACTTTATTAGATTGATTCATAGGGTTAATACAGCCTTCTAGTTATTGCTGGTTTACTGCTGTCTGTGCATTGTGAAGGTGTCAAATATTCAAGTGTTGGTTTTTGTTTGTGTTTCTTAGCAAACTTACTGCTGCTGATGTTAGAGGTAGGGTAATAATTGTGTTTATAATTACACAGTAATCCTGTTTCTTGGCAGTCTGCATATGCCTCCATATATTAAAGGAACCATTGTACTGGGTGTGATTTGTCAATGTGTGTTGTTAATTATTCAGTTGGTCTGTGGTAGGGTATAGTCTTATACTGTAGCCCAGGGCTATTCACATCCAAGCCAAATTACAAAAACACATGGGTGATCAGTCCGACCCTCCTCTTAATGAATATACAAAGCATTCACCATGGCTTGCTTGCTTTCTTACTGGGCATTCAACCAAAATTACTTTAGAAACACTGTAGTATATGTCACTTAGTAGTACTGAGTGGAGTGTACCAAGTATGTGTGTGTGCATCAAATACACCATGTAGATCATATGTTCAATATTCCCTGTTGACATTTCTTTGTGTTAATTAGAATAATTGCCATTTGAAACGCTGTGATGGGCCGTATTCTGCCTGTGGTCCTCGTTTTGAACTAGCCAACACCTCTTCTATTCCGCTGATAACTTACTTATAATTAGGCAGCTACTGCTAGGTTATGCGTCTTGAGTGTGAAATAAACTCCTACGAAGAAAGTTTGACAAAGTATCAGATCGTTTTTTCAATGCTAGCAGATACTGAAAGTTACAATTAATCTGCCCAGTGATTGCATCCTGCCCATGAGGAATATGTCCTCTCTCCAAATGGGAAAATAATTGCAGTCTTTGCCATCTTACTCCCACATTATAGCACTTACACCCTGTAATTTTGTTTTCACTCTTCTTCAATTCCCTACCAGCATATGCTAAGTGTAGCAATTACATTGCAAATTGCTTCTGACTACATGAGGCTTGCAGCCTGTAGGACAGTTCCTTTTCTTGCGGGGGGCAGAGAATGATAGGGAAAGGGCAAAGCTGTTAAGCTTGGTCTCTCAGGTTGTCTGTCTTAACACATTGTTCTGATCCTGCCAAGTTTTGTGCTACTTTTCATCAAATGGGCTTGTGCAAATACAGAATTGAAGTTGAATTGCAGTGAAGACCGTAGATACAGTATTTAATACAGGACTTAATAAAGACAACCTATGTATTTAGGTTCTAATGCATTTTTTACAAATGCACTTCAAAATATGACATTGTGCTGAGCCTACCTAAACGATGCCATAGGTTGAAATAAGATGTGAGTACATTTTAGGCGTATAGAGGGGTGAATTTACCTTATTTTCAAAGTTGAATCTGTCTGTCTGATATTTAAAATCTGCAATGTCACGATGGGTAGCTGTTGTAGGAACACAATACTAGAAATTTAGGGAATAGAAGTTTATAAAACTCAATATACATTAATAATATCATTAATAAATATCCATATATATTACCAATACATTTTTCTACATTATTCTATCCATTATTACTTTCTTTAAATTATAAATTGATTTAGGGCTAAGGGTTCCGTTACTCTTCCATCACACAAATGTAGGGCTGCTATTGGTATATTATAGACTAATGTTTTGTATTTTTTCTGTTCAAAGCTTCACTGTACTCGTCACCTCTCTTCTCTTCCCCTTTTCACTACTGTTTTGATTTCTACCACTCACTGGCTACTACAACAGGATCTCTATGCCAAGGATCTTCCTCTCTCTCTTTCGCTCTCTCTCTCTCTGTCTTTCTCTCCATATCTTTCTCTCTCTGGTTGGCCTCTCCACCTCTCTGTGACTCTGGGGATGAACGCACCAATGAGGAGCCTCACAGTGAGTTGTGTGATCCCTTTCTCCGTAGCCCATCCATTTTTTTCCCACGACACCTTATTCACTCACTCAGTCACTCACTCACAGAACGTGTCGCATATATGCCTCGGTGTCAGACATGGTGGGCATTCCTGTCTCTATGAGCATACTGTAGATGTTGGTAGTGTATTGTAAACCATATATGCCATGATGTTGACTAACTGTCGTGTGTTATTTACAGGGTATGCCTGATCGCATGTTATGTGCAGTGGTGGAGCAATTTCAGCTTTACTTTTCCCTTTGGTATGTGCGCTTTGTCTCCATTGAAGGTGTCATTTCTTCTTCTTTTTCTTCTGTTAAAGCAGCCTTTATTTTTGGTTTGTGAGCTTGACACACACAAGCTCACATACAAACAAGTGCACACACTAAAGCATCAGCAAAAGTTTGCTTTGCACACCCACATCCAAATAATGACCCCTCCACCTATGTGCAGGGGAATACAAAACATAACACCAACGTTAAACTAAATTCCACACACTGTACCGACAGTTGTGCACAGCCTATTGGCACCACTGTGTTCAATGCGGTGACGCCCTATGGATGATCTGGACTGGTGGTAAGTTACTGGAGCTGTTCCGACGTGAATACACTCGTTCAGTGTCTCATGTGTGCCATGTTGTTCATCACGGTGGCCATTTAACAAAGCAACACATTTCTTCTTTTTTCTTTTCTTTTTTTGTTCAAAACTTATTCTTCTGTTCTGGCCATTCAAGTCCGGGTAGCTTATTGTGCGTTATGCACTTTCTCAAGATTGCTTTCGCAAAGCTAAGTGCTTTATCCAGTTTTATCCAGCCTTTAAAGCCCATGAATGCTTCAGTTCCAACAGTTGTTAAGTAACAGTTAAATTGCTTTTGTAGATAGATCTGCAGATAAATCAAGCCTAATGGCTCTGCTCTAGACTGCATTTGTTTTAAAAAATAATCGCCCACACACAGTGAACATTAGTGAATTCACTGTATAAGTGTATGTAAATGCTCGGACTCGGATGCAGCCAGAGTTCCCTGTGTTTCCTGTCAGCCCTGGTCACTGTGTGTGTTGCACCCACTCTTCTCCCCCACGGTCAGATCCACTCTCTGTATAGCACGGCTAGCCCCAGCATGCTGAAGAGGAAACAGAGCTCCCGGGTCGAGGCCCAGCCCATGACGGACTTTGGGCCAGACGAAACCCTCGCAGACAGCGCCGACATCTTTTGGATCAACAAGCCAGTGAGTGTCTGTGCTCAGTCAGCTAAATCCCTTTTTTCCTTTCAAGGCACGTCACACTTCAGTGTGTTTTCTCCTGTATTATCTGCCTTGCCTCTAAAATTTAATAAATGACCAGCAGTGCGACACGGGAGAACTGAATTAGTCGGTAATAGGCTTGTAAGTACACAAACAAGTGTGTGCCCTTAGAAATCTCCCATTTAATGAAATGTCCAAAATGAATATGCCGTCAAGCGAAGCAATTTAGCAACTTTTTTACTTCCTCTAAACCCTCTCTTGCCTCCTGAATACCAACCCATTATCTCTCCCCTCCACCCCGGTCCTTTCATCTCCTTCGCCAACTCCGTCCCGCTCCCAGTGGGTGCACTCGTTGCTCCGCGCCTGCGCCATCATCAGCGTGATCTCGGTGTGCATGAACACGCCCAAGACGTTCGAGCACTACCCGCCGCTGCAGTATGTGACCTTCAAGCTGGACACGCTGCTCATGTTCCTCTACACGGCAGAGATGATCGCCAAGATGCACATCCGAGGCATCATCAAGGTAGCTGTGCTGGGGGGGAAAACAATGCTCTACGATGGGATTAAATGTCTTTTGTGGCCAGGGAGAGGCTAGGGACTATCTGAAAAAAAACTGCATCATTCTTGTTGTAATTGTTATAAAGAGTGGGAATCAATAATCAATATCTATCAATAATAAGGAATAATTCATATAGATGAATAGTGATTGATATTGTTTTCAGCAATTCAAGTCTCAAAGAAGAGATTGCGATGTCTCTCGTGTCCAGCTTAGCTACTCGTGTCTCAAGCTTTCGAAAGTTACACAAACTTTGCTATGTCTAGGAAAATCTATTGGAAGTCCAAAAAACTCAACTCAAATCTTTTCCCTATGTCTTGTATGTCTTTATACTAATATTGAATTATAATAAATCATGTGTTTCCATCACATGATTGTTAATTCTTTTCACATTCTGTCGACTCAAGCTAGTATATGTTTTCAATAGTGCTGTATCTTTTCGGCCCCTCTTAACAGTGGGAATCAGGGGGAAGAAATCAAGTGCAATAGGATCTTCCCCAGCCAGGCAGCTGGCAGAAAAAGAGCCCTTAATTACAGCCCTGGAAGGCTTGGACAGCCTAATTGGTAAATCAAGGATACCAAGCACACATAGGCAGAACCGCACCATGCACTGAATCAGAGTGTCCAGGATGGGAAACAGCAGTGTAATTCGAACAACATTTCTGCCTTTTGTTTATTTAGGGGTCGATACAACCTCTTGTATCGGGCAGAAGACGGGATTGTCTTTTAGATGGAGAGCGTATTGATTTGATGTTATGTAAGCGTTATAATTAAACTGCTCTTTACTTAAGTGTAGTTATGGGTGAGGTCAATGAATTATTTATACATTGGCTGCATTTCGTAGTCGACTGTTGACTACAAAAGTTGTAGTCAATGGTTGCAACAAGATATATACATAATGATAGCGTTTGATATCAGAGTGTGACCGTGGGGGTAAGCCACTGAAAAAAAAAATAATTCAAACATGTATCTTAGTCCAACACCAGGCACAACTGGATAATTTATGTTAATTGCATTTGCTTCATATTGATTTGGATAGTTTGTGTTGATTCCCACCTAAGTGATGGCTTATCAGCTGTGGCACTTACCTAACCTAAAATAAAGAGACCACACTTCTTAGAGTTAATTAAATCTGTATGTGGAAAGATACATTGGCTGTCTCACGTTGTATTTCAGTCAATTGCAATCAGATGCATGTCTCAAATGTGTTTACTTTGCGCACCTTACAGTCAATAAACACAGACCTCATTCCTCTTTCACTAGCTTGCCTTATACCATCAATTCAAATTGTATTGGGTTTCAGTTTTGTGTCAATAGCCTAGTCCCATCAGGCAAATCAGTTGCGTCAATGTTATGCAATATTAAGCGTCAAATATGCAACAAAACGATCAACTGATGATCGTTTTGTTGCATATTTGCGAATCATTATTCATTGGAAAACCGCTCAGCTCTAGACGAATGTGGATGAAGTATTTTCAAGTAAATGAAAACCCATTTGTTGCTTCAAAGAGATCCATTCATAACGCAGCTGTTATTTAATAGCATGATGGCAGTCGTCCGTGGCGACCAAGTTACTATTATTTACATGAACAATGTTTGTACTACCCCGAGGCCAAATCATTCATAAAAATAATAGTATCAGCTTGAGGTTGCTCCCAGTGTAAACCATTATTCACATTATCGATATGATTGATGGTTTTACATTGAGGGTGTCATCATTCACGTTATTGATGTATGTCACAATGTCGTGGATGATATAAGCAACAATCTCTAGCACACACACAAACACACACCAGACACACACACACACACACACACACACACACACACACA
>OOFG01056847.1:0-12383 GCA_900323295.1 Molva molva
TTGCTTGTTTTGCATGTTGCATATGGAAGATAATTTGGTGACTGCATTTGCTCACGTACTGTTTGGAGCTCTGTAGTGACCTTCAACAGTCCATCCTGTAGCTGCGCGCACACCTCTTTACTCTGGAAATACACAGACAAAACAAAGGCCCCCGTGAGATAGTGACAAATGTGTTCGCTGAAGAATTGTTTTATGTAGGCTGTGAGGGAGTTTGGGTAGGTTAAATAAGGGGGAGTTGGAGAGTTGTGTCTGGGAGGGACTGGAGGAAGATGCCAACATGCCAATAGTCATCCTGCTCAGAATAACTGAATAATAGTTTTAGGTTTGTTCGTCATGTGCAATTAATAGAACAAGGAGCCGTTGATCCCTAATGATGCCAAATGAAAAGCTTGAATTGCAGGCTTCCTCGAGATAGTCCAGACAAGTGCAGACAAGTAACCAACCACATCTGCATTTTTGTTGGGACAATGTTGCACCTTTCTGGACAGGCGCTGGGTGTACTCCAGGCAGTTAGCCAGTGGCTGGATGAGCAGGTTGCTGCAGCTCTCGCTCAGACCACTGTGGTCCCTGCTCTCCTGGCGGGTCTGGGATAGCAGGGACAGCCACATCTGGGCAACCGACTGGCCACTGGGCTCCTTCCTGGGACACACACAGGGAGAGGAGATGGACAATTCAGGGAGAGTATAAGAAGTAAACAAAAGCTGATACTGATAATGGCACTTAAGAATGATCATATCATTGTGAATATGATGACCAGGCAGAAAAGGCCTTCATGGTTTGTAACCCTCAAGAACAACAGCATGTTGTATCTGCAGCAGGATGCTGCAAATATGAGAGGCAACAGGCTACAGCCTGTCAAGTTGCTGTTTGTGGTCGTCAAGAAGACTGCCGATCAAAGTGCTTAAAAACAGGAAATGAAAGTCCGCCTGTCCTAATATGTCCTAAGTTGACCGAACTTCAACATTTGTCCCACCCTTTTGCAGTGCCGCAAGTCAACATCCTGGCCTCAAGCTGCCCTGGGATCTTTAGGCTGTACGTCCAATACACTTCCAACACAAAGTCAATGGGGCATGTTGCCTTGCATTGCATTTGCAGCCTCCGGTGGCGCCGTAGCAGGAAGTGAACCAAGGATCAAGTGTGATGCAGCCTTTTGGAACAAGAGGTTGTTACACACTACACACCACACCAGGACTTTGGGCCACAGGCTAACCTCTTGATCTTGGACGTGAACTTTTCGGCGAGTCTTTCCAGTGAGCGGGCGTAATCGCCCTCTATCTCCCCCCGCCGCCGTAGGTAGTCACTCAGGTCCTGCAGCTGCTGGCTCTTGTGCTCCAGTTGCAGGTCTAGAACCTTCAGCTGGTCCACTAGCTGGCTGCGGACCTCTGAAAGAGGAATGCAGAACACAAAAGTAAAAACAAAACAAAAAAAACAAGCCAGACATGATAGGAAGTCATGCTCAGACTGATTTTGTAAGGACTTTTGTTTCTCAAACAAGCGCCGCGCCCCAAAACTCATTGTAATGTACCTTTGATTTGTGTGTCGTAGATCACCACACCGACCCTGTCCTTTCTCAGCTTCACGTGGGAACTCATCGTTGCTCCAACAGCGTGTGACTCTGTTAAACAAAACAAAATAAAGTGACATCATCATCTCCACATCATGCAATGCAAGAATCCCACAATGCTGTGGTATATGTGTGCAAGTGGGCACAAGGCCCTGTATGGACCTTTTCTCACCACAACAAACCCCAAGGCCTTATTGCTCAATCACACAACCTACTTAAAGCCCACTACTACCAGCCCCTCCTATTGATACTGTTGGTCTCCTCCTACAACAGAAAGATATTTTTCTCTTACTGTAACACATCTCTTGAGAGGGCCCGTCCTCTGCTCTGTCCCGTTGACGGGAAGTCCACTAATGAGCTGGGTGGCATGTGTTGTCTGCTGCGCTGCTAGTAACGTTACTGCACAAGTGCAAAAATAGCACCAGCAACATTTCGGCTGCCCTTAAAATAGAGGCCCACCATAAGCACACACGTTGTAGTGTGTTGAAGAATATACCTCGGGTGAGATAATTTTGTACTGAAGCGCTTTGAAGAAAGACTGCATATCCTGCAAGAGGATCATTTTTTTTGTATTCAACAATTGAGGCAAGGATATGTTGACATTACGTTTTATTTCGTAAGAAGTGCAGAAACATAACTTACATTTGAAATGTAAATCTTACATATAACCGAATGGAACTAACGTTACATTACATTTAGCATTTTCACCACTGTATTGTTGGTGTATTTGAGTAGAATAATTGACATCGATTACATCTGACCTAACCTTGCCTCTTTCCATTGGGGTTAAGATGGGAGGTGCAAACTTGTCAAATGGAAGAGAAAACAGAAGCCATTGTGTGTAACGTTAGCGTCTTGGCTCTCTTCCCAGGCCTACAGTTAGGTGCCAGAGGCCCCTGCAAACACATGACCGTTTAGCGGATCTAATAATTTAAACTCAGCAAATATCTAGCTCTGTTTTGTCTTGCCGGAAAGACGAGGATTATCAATTCAGTGCTCTTCTGAAAAGGGAAGGGCGTTTTCCTAAGATTAGCAAATCAAATCCTCCAACTGCTGAATGTGGCCTTTTTTTAGTTGTACAACGTTCTGGATAAAAAAGAATGAACACAATTTTAATGAAAACAGGAACTTCGGGTGCACCTGTTGTTTGTGCTTCTTGTCTACAGTGCTAGATAGCTAGGCAGGCCACACTATTCTATTCTGTTACCTGCTACTTGTAGCTAACGTGAGCTATTTTGCCGCTAGTCGTATTGATTTTTCCAGAATTCACACAACTTCCCGCGTGCTCTGCTTCAGCCGTCCTCGTGATTATGGTGAAAACACAAAGATAGTTGGATTTGTTTGGACAACTTTACAGTGAAACCATCATCCTTATCTGCGTCCAGCTGTCAAAAATGTAATACTAATTTCAACTCGTTAAAAATATGACTTACCAATTTAGAGTTGAAAGTAACTAAGCATTAACTTAGAGTTTAACGTACTAAACAAACAATCTATAAGCCTGTATTCAAAACATAGTTAACTGGATTAACTGTGGCTACAGCGACACCTAGTGGACAGCCATTATCTGCAGTATGTTACACGCTTTAGACAGGCTTGTAGGATAGATTAGCAAACATCATTCTTAAAGGATAATTTTAGATGTCGTAATTTGTCTCACCTCAACACCAAAACCCATATGACTAATAAATAGTGCGGGAACCAGCATGTCCTTGAAGCCCCGCAATGATGGAAATCACTTCAGTGTGTTTAAATAGTTATAATCTTTTTATACACACGCACACGCACACGCATACACACAATCTCTCTCTATCCCCCTCTCACATTTTTTTCTTTCCTGACTTCCCCTTTCTTCAAAAGCCATACTTAAAGCATTTCCCCACTTTCAGCAATGCAACAAATTCGGTTTAAAACATGACATTGCAACACCCCCCACCCCACCACTCCCAAAACTGTATGTAGGCCTATATTATTTTCCTTGCTATGTCACACTTTTCCATTAGACTCTCCATTCTTGTTCTATGTGATCATTACTGATTCACCCCCCTCAAGCATGGGAGGCTGCTGTCACAATAATTAATGAATACTAGTCTGTGCTTGTCTCGTACTGAATACTGGAGCAGAGATCTCCTAACAAGTTGACAATGCTATGTGTGTTGCTGGTAAAACGTTATGAGCATATTTTATGAACTTATCTCTGTGTAGTCGTAGAAGTAGAAGTGGAAACAAAGTTAATTAAACTCTGAAGATAATAACATCTCATTAGAGGCAACACAGCCAGATCAAATAAAAACTAAACATTGAAATCATTCCCAAACTAAATATACATAAATAGGATTCCTACCTGAGCATTAGAGTAGTCCAAACCAGTTTGTTCTCGAGGCTAAGCAAACTGCTGCCAGTTGATGGCACAGTAAGCCCTTAACTGTTTCACCTCCCCCTCACATTGGACACAGGCACATGTGGGTGGAACTCACCATCTTCCTTTCTGTTGTGTTGCTTGTCTGCATACACACAGATACATACACACACACATACAACGGCGCATGGCACACAAACTCACACATTCTCATTCTCTCGCTCTGTCATTTTATCTTTTCCCCAGAGTCTTATATTCGCTTTCAAAGAATCCCATTGAGACACGAGTGCCTGGTTGTAGGTCTCTGAGTCAAGCCGCTTGCATCTGCCATCATACTTTGACTCATGAGCTATGCTGCACTCCCAGAGTGCTGTGAGATCACCACTACTTTTTGAATCTATGAAAGCTCAATCTTCTAAAAAGAAAAATAAGTCAGCTTTCTGTACAGTATTAGTAACAGTATGGTGGGTTTAACAAAAGAAACAGTAGAAGTGTTACAACAGCTATATATGCAATTACTAGGAAACATAAGATAACACAAAAATTGACTTGATATTCATGTTTCAACAAAGTTGTGTACTTGATTGAAAGAAAGTGAGAAATGTGGAGTAAAACGTCAAGAGCTGACACTGGCTGGTGAATTTGAAACTAGAAAACCTTTATAAAAAAGAAATGGCCAAAGTGCTGATTGCATCACTCCTCTCTGAGGAGTATGTTCACTATCAAACACTCTGTGACTCCTCTCTGCCCTTCCTTCCTCTAACCAGTTGCACAGACTGCAGTCACTCTTCCTCTGCTGATCTTTATCAACAATAAAGGGGAACTGAGGAAGGAAACATCCCCATCTTAATTGTTGCTCATAGATGGATCAAGACATCTGATTGAACGAAGGCTTCGTTATCCCTCCTGTTCAAAAACTCTACTGCAGTGTGGAGTTGAAACATGCCAACAAGAAAGAGTAAATTGCATTGCATATTTGTAACAGTGCAGTGTATTCCTTTTGAACAAGCCATAGCAGTCAAACAGGTTCACCCTACTCACTACCTCCCCCTGCTGCACCCAACGAGAACCAAGATAAAGGAAACCTAATTCCCATAACCAGCGGCACACTACCTTGTTTGTTGAAAGGATTTACTGGCATACTGCTAAACAAAACCTTTAAGTAAAATCACACAGTTTGATATCTCTTAAGAATGACTAAATGATTTCCATGGAACGAGAGTAGCATTGACGAGAAAAATGATTAGTATGACACTACTTGAACTGTAGTGTGTAGTTACTATAGATTGGATCTGTACACTGCATCAGCTGCTCCTTAGTAAGGAATTATAAACAGACAAGACAACTATGTAGAATATTCTTTTTTGATACATAATATACGGACTGAAATGATTGCACAAAAGGAATTATTTTAAATTTTTATTTCGAGTATTTCTATGAATACTTCAAGAAACCTGATTGTGACAATTGAAGATCCAGGCAAAAGTCTAGCCAGAGCTGGGGCAACTCTTAAAAGTGGTGACAACAGCAAGTCCAAATAAAAATGCTGACGGCAGTTATTAAGTTGTAATATTGTTTCAATTAGAAAACCTCCCCATTCATTCATTCTCCAAGTCTCCTTTGTTGATCACCAATAGTGAAGATATCTGAAAACAAATGTGTGAGTAACACAAAAATAGAGGATGATGTACAGTAGCCATTTGGTTGGGGCCATAAATATTGCCAGGTAGAAGCTAAAAAGAGGTGCAGGATGAATTTTAAAAATTGCTAGGATGGCAGAGTCATTGTGAATCCGAGGAGGAGTCTTTGACGTCTGTGCTTTCCGTGGCCTCGCTGACTTCACTGAGTTCCTTGCTCTCTCCTCCGCTGTCCCTCTCCCCCTCCATCTCCTGGTCTCCTGCTAGGCTCTGGGCAGGCGTCTCCTGGCCCGTGACACGCGCTCCAGGCTTTCTCAACTGTGGGACCCATAGACCGCAAACGCACACATATAACACAATTAGAAACTGGGTGTGACGTGGATCCAACAGGCTTTGATCATGTTCTCTGGGAACAGGTTGGGGTGCAACAACCGTGACGACGAAGACGCCACCACAACCTGTTGTCATGGTGACCACAAATCATTAAAAGTTACCTCGTCAGCCATGTGAGCCAGGTCTCTCTTCATGGCATAGGCATCCTCCCCATCAGCATAGTATTTAGGCTCTACTTCACTTATCCTGTTAAAAGCAATGAATAGGTTATCGACTATCGGCCTGAACACAGACGGACAATATGATTGTACATACTGGTGTCTTGATATTGCACAGTGAAAAGCTGTCGGCCAATAAATGGGTAAATGTTTCAGACTTACTGGAATTTCAGTGTGTTTGAGTACAGGTGCAGTGCGGCTCGGTTGCTATGAAGGAAGAATGCAATAATCATATTAAAGTGGTTGCATTGCTACGTAACAATTCGGAAAATGGTGGTTTGGGCACGCTAAGAGACAAACCTTTTGCGAACATGGAGGGAGACATATTTAGCGTTGAAGTTCTCGATCATAGCTCTGCTGGCCTGGTCCATTAGCTTCTGAGCCAGACCCAAGCGTCTATGGGAACGCTTTACAGCCTGAACAGCACATAATGTAGTATAAATTATTATTAAAACAATGATTCCATTACCAACGTATAGGAATAAGACAATAACAAGGAATAATAACAACAACGTATTGTCTTATCTACAGTCATACCAGTGATGTGATGTGTCCATGGGGTACATCGTCTGGGTCCTCTTCCCTAAGAGTTGTAAGATTAGACAACTATTAGACAACTTTACAAACATTTGCCCTACACACATTTTGGGTAATGGATACTTAACTTACATTTTAGCCAACACATATCCTACTATTTTGCCGTTTTCATCTTCTGCGATGTAGGAGAGCTGAAAATTGTAAATAGGAGAAGGGTACAATGAAATGAAATGCAGCCGTCAAAGAAAACGTTGTTTTAAATAGTAAACTGGTAAAGGCATAATGAATACTACAACTAACCTGAGGCCAAGATAATCCATGGTAGAAGTAATATTTCATTTGGTAATTTTCTGGAAGACACAGCAGATTGCAATGCTGCATATTCATGAGGTCTTCCGGCTGTGTGAGAAGAAAAAATATTAAAAGACTGACTTATACACTTTATAAATAGCATGTCACACAATGTTGTGAACGTCTATTTGAGAAACGTTAGCTAGCTATTTCATAGTAAAAGTAGCTAGCAATGCCTGACTAGTCAAAAATGCCATGCGTTTTAAAACGCCGCTTGATAGTATACTTACCCTTGCGTTTCGTATGTTCATTTTGAAATTGTTTGGTGTCAGGTCTCTAGAAAATCCGATGAAGATATTACGGGCAAAACGGCATAATATTGTGAGAAACTGTTTGTTCTATAGTGCTATGCCGCTAGCTAAGTAATTTCGCTAGCATGGGAAGGTGGGGAGAGAACTGACTTCCTCAGCGTGCCACAATAATGGAGCACATTTCCGCCTACAGCCAAGGCTCCAACATCACAATAAAAGTCCCTTAGACTGAGAAATCTATCGACATCATACATTTACACGTATAGTAAAATCGTTCGTAACGCTTTTACTTTCCAGACATTTCACTTTAGCACAGAGCCGGAAGTAGTTTAATAAAACTGCTGCACTTTGGCGACGGCAGCTGTGGGCGAGTTTCAAGTTGCGAGAAGCGTGTTTAAGAGCAAGTAGGGGCGCATTCTATTCTCTATTCTGCCTCCTTCTCAGTTCCCAAATTAAAATGGTACTTTATTAATCCCTGACGAGAAATGATATTCTATATTTGTAGTCTGTTTGTACGCATTCACAAACTCATTGATTCCTTTGCACATTGTTTGTTCACATATTCACTTTGTTCTGCAGCAAGAAAGTACATATCCTTATTAAAATCAAGCGACTCTGGAGCCATTATTCTTCTTTTATGTATTTGATATAGTCTATGAGCGAAACTTTGTAATATAGTTAAATTTGCCTGCTAAGTATTCACATCCAATTAGGAAGGACATGTAAATGTGTATGTGTAAAACTGGGAGGGACGTTTGACAACTGGTGGTGTTTTGGGCAACACACCTGTACAGCAGGCTTTACAAAGAAACCTTAATAACGCGATTTAGACCGAAACTACAAGAAAGATAAGTAGGATTTATTATATTCTTTATAGTCGTAGATTATCAAAGATTATTATATAAATGTTTGTCATTCGACATCAAATTCGGGAGAGCGACATATTTGGTATCGGATAAAATCTATTAAAGAAACAGGTGTGATTTTTTTTTGCACAATGTCAAAAAACGGCACGTTCGTTTATAGACGTTAACAAGTGTAAAATGGAAATTGACCTTAGACTAGAATCAAGCTTATGGGTCGGGAAAAAAAGGTATCAAGCTGTTCTGACAGGATGGCATTTCCAATGGACCGAAATGGACAAGAAGAATCGCGAAAAGAAAACGAGTAAGTAGACTATGGTGTTTTCATTGGTTAAACATAAAACAAAGTTAAAATGATAACAATAACCTGGACGTGCAAGTGTTGACATGCGTGCAGACATCCAAAGTATCCTTTTGATAAAATATTTGCATTAGAACTATATAGGCTTATCATATGATTAGAAAAGCACACAGCCTATGCTGGGTCAGTGTTATTTTCCATGTGAAAATAGCCATAAAGCCTGAATTGAGATATCGTTTATTTAAAAACGGAATAATCAAGACCCAGCAATGTCTATACCGTATTTAACGTGTTTGTAATATACAAAAAAATATTATTAGATACATTTCAGGGATGGCTATATAAGCTACTTAATTAAATGCCTTCAAGTAAGATGAAAAACAAGTCAAACAGCACAAACACGAAACACAACTTGCAGCTGGGCTAGTTTACTCATAACAAAGAGGAGAATGCAGAAACCACACCAGCATGTGCACAATGACAGTTAACTAAGAATAATATATATTATATATAATATATATATAATATATATTCTGTGATAAACTTATTTTTATCTTCTATAATAGATCTTCTATATATATATAATATATATTAATATATATAAAAGCTGTAATAGGTCTTTCTTGTAATCTAACCTATCACTCAAGTGAATATTGTCTTACAAAACCAATGGAAAACACTACATTTATGTTTGTCTTTATTTCATCTGTAATGGAGCCCTGAAATGTATCTCTGTTGATAGCTTCGGTGCCTGTGTCAGAGTTAATTGGATTAGAGAAGGGCCAAGTAGAGATACTGCCTCGCAAATCAGTTGAAGACACCAACAAGGACTTTACAGGTATGTTGGAGGGAAGATATAATTATGACGGATCCAAGGCTTGCATACAACCCTGCCTCAACCAATAAAGCCACATTCTACATCTGTCTGTGAGTCTACCTGTCCCCTCGCTTGTGTTTCAGTTTTCTATGTGAAGCGCAGCAGCAGTGGTGGCTCCTATGGTTTGCTATGGAGATTTGGACGGACCCAGTTCAGCTGCGCAAGTCGGGCCCTCAGGGACCAGTGGACTAGCCACCTAAGAACGGCCCTTAAAACTCACAGTAAGAACACATACAGTACAGCAAACTAACCTAATAGCCTATAGACTGTACATACATCTGATTTATTATCGATAATTCGGCATATGATTGGGAATTTTTCAGTTGCTTACTTTTTTATGTGACCGAATTATATTATTGCTATTGTGTAAACTACTTACCGCTTGGTCATCTATCATCCTTAGGCCCCTCACGGCCCCACAGGCTGTTGGTTTTCATTAACCCGTTTGGAGGTAAGAAGAAAGGAAGAGACATCTACCACTCTCTGGTCGCCCCTCTCTTTGAGCTTGCTGGGATCAGCTCTCATGTAATCGGTAAGACCAGCTATTGTATACGACATTAGCAATGCATTATTACACAAGAAACCTTTTTTTTCTGTGTCCTATTCACAATACAAAAGTATTGTATTGTCAAATTAAATAAGGGGAATCATTGTCATCCGTCCAATCTTAAGATAACCAGCGTTCATACTTTTCTTTGACATCATTTTGTTTTTGTTTTTAGTGACTGAACGGGCTAACCAGGCGAGGGACCACCTTTTGAAGAAAGACCTGTCAGGCTTCGATGGGTGAGCTACTCCATGTCAATGACACGTGCCCATGTAACCACTGTGCTATGGGAGGATTACAGTGGCTAAGCTCGATGGGAGATGGTTTCATGACAGAGGCCTTTGTGTTTGTTCACAACAGTGTGGTGTGTGTGGGTGGAGATGGAATGTTCAGCGAAATAATGCACGGCATGATTGGCCGAACCCAACAGGAGGCGGGCCTCTCTGAGAATGATCTCAATGTGACGCTACAGCCCTGTAACCTACATATTGGCATCATCCCTGCTGGTAATAAAGTGCATATTAAGAATTTGTTAACCCAGATAATGACGATTCAGGTTGTATCTAAAGGTCCCTGATGGTGTATTTGTGAAACCAACAGGTTCTACAGACTGTGTCTGTTTTGCCACCGTTGGGGTGAATGATCCTGTTACTTCTGCTTTGCACATTATCATCGGTGAGGGATTTCATACTCAAGTTCACAAATAATAACACAATTACCTTTCAGAACTGTTGGTCAGCAGCACCATTACATTTTTGCAATTTCCTTATAATTAACATTTCTGAATCAATCGTTTGTTAATTAGTTTGACGTTGTTTAATCTCTAACGCATTTGGTCCTCCTCATCCCCAAATTTCCCATCTGGGATTAATATATCATATATCACAATCCCTTGCAGGAGATTCTCAGCCTCTGGATGTGTGTTCGGCCCACCATCCAACGGAGCCGGTGCGTTACTCGGTGTCTCTGTTGGGGTACGGCTTTTACGGGGATGTCCTGGCTGAGAGCGAGAGGCATCGCTGGATGGGCCCCCTCAGATACGACTTCTCAGGTGCAGCACACGCATCCAACAAGCCAATGCAACGATGAAATGATACATATGGAGTCAGAGACAGCGAGTAGATTCTCCACGTACCAGAGTTAACAAAATGCATAGTGCAAAAACCTACTGCGATAATACATGTATAGCAATGATATGTTATTTATTTACTGCTTAAGTGTACATTATAGCCTCCAGACCCCTTTCGGTCCACATCCCTGTCGGCCTATTTGCTATATTTTTGTCTTTGTCTCATCCTTCCCCTGCCTTCCACAGGTGCCATGGTTTACCTGAGCAGTCGCAGCTATGCAGGCGTAGTTCATTACCTACCAGCCGACCCCCTGCTCTCCAGCCCTCGGGACAACACACGCTGCCTCTCAGGGTAAACCACCAAACACTGAAGTGCATCGAGATAGCGCTTGACAATGTGTACGCTCACAGCACATGTCTCACGAGGGTCACCGTGAGAACCGGTCCTTTTTTGCCTCAGGGAGCCCTCAGCAGTTCATCACGTTTAGGATTTGCTACAAGGGAAAAGGCCCATCGCTTTCTGTGAACCTAGCACACCAAGACAAGGTCTAATATTGCTAGCAGTGGCATAAGATTCCACATATCAGATTAGACAATGCTACAAAAAGCCTTTCACCTAGTTTTCACGAGAGAAGAAGAAAGGCAACTGTATCTGGCAGTTGTTTTTATCATAATTGTAACGCTACCGACTTGGTTCTCGTACCACTGTAGCTATTGCCACCTGCACCAGACACTTGGGTGTGTTGGGTGATCCTCGAGGAGCATAGGAGCCATGGCAACGCAAGAGGGGGAAACTTGATCTTAGAGAAAGACGACACCAGGTGTCCTGCCGTTGTCAGAGGGCTCTGTAGCTACCTCTGCCGTTGTTACCAGATAGGAGTGTTTGTCAAGGTCAAATAATGCTTTTTAGGTAGCTGACACAATATTGGGCTACATTGTAATGTATCCTGTGTGTGTGTGTCTGTGGGGGGGGTGTTTAGGTGCAGTGTGTGCTCCAAAAGCACAGAAAGACTGTTCCCTCACTCGACAGTTTCGGAGTCGGTGCACAGTTTCCAGTGCAGCCAATACAGAAGCGACAGTGGTGATGGTAGTGTGCAACACCTCCACCCCCCAAACCACAATATTACCAGAATGAATACAGTTGTGTGTAAAACCGTATTGCTTATCTAGTATGTGTGTGTGTGTGTGTGTGTGTGTGTGTGTGTGTGTGTGTGTGTGTGTGTGTGTGCACGTGTGTTTAGCGTGTTGGTGTGTGTGTGTGCATGCGCGCGTGTGTGTATGATCTGTCATCCAGCTGAGTGGGTCAGTGTGGCGGGCAGGTTCAGGTGTGTGTCGTTCACCTGCATGTCAAGCTCCTGTCCCAGGAGCCCTCTGGGTCTGTCCCCCTCCGCCCACCTAGCGGACGGGACCGGGGACCTCATCCTGGTGCGGGAGAGTCACCCGCTCGGCTTCCTCAAGTTCCTCCACAGGCACACC
>OOFG01056865.1:0-10916 GCA_900323295.1 Molva molva
GGATTTGGGTTTAATTTGTCAATCCAGTTGTACCTAACAATCTCCTGCTTGCTGTAAAGACATGCTTTAGAGAATAACCATAGATGGATGCGTGTGCAATTAGAAAGTCTGCGCTGATTGTATGCCTTTTACGGTACAATGGTGTGGTTGAGTGTGTAGACGGATCTGTTCATTAGACCACAAACTACAGTTAACTTGGCTGGAGCGGTAATCCCCTTCTTTACCTCCTTCAGACTCAAAGCAGCCCACTCGTGGTGAAACACTCGTTACTGACACATCTAACAAGTTAATGACAGGCTGGGGGGATTGTGCTGACTCTCCTGCTGAGACCGCTGTTAACTCAAAACACATTGCTCCTTAAACCATATGGGCCCACCAGTATCCCAGCGATCCAAAGCAAGAGATTCGGACATGTGGAGTAGTTCTTGGTTCAAAAATGTTAATAAGGACTTTAACCTATAACGCAAAGTGGGCTAATAGAATAGATTTTTGTCCTTGTTCCATATTATTCCTATTTCTGAATGACACTGAAGGGAAAAAACGACAAAGCATTGGCTAACCAAATCTTCTGGCGTTTCGTATGGCTATAGGCTGGCAAAGCAAAAATCATAATCTGTAAATAGGCATGGAATAAAATAAATTATTAACAATGGCACATAAAAAATATTTTAAAGTTACAAATAACAATAAAGGGCTTATTATAGGCTACATTTACTACAGGCAAGAAGACAATATGACCTATACATTCCTTTGTAAGAAGAAATATAAAAGCTAAATGTTATTATGGTACAGAAACATATTCAATATTTTTTCTGTTTAACTAAATAGGGCTAACTAATTCTTACTGTGAAGTCGCGACATGTCTCCGTTAGTCCTTGCACAGAGGTGGGGATGCGGGGAAAAAAACTATTTTAGGTGGAAAATTAAGTTAGGTATGAGCATCAATAGTTGGAAAACAAAGACACCTGGGCAAACTTGTCCGACAACAACGGCAAGTCTGCAGCCCCAGAGTGTAGTTCATCCAGATGCTCCGCCCCTGAACTTTCATGAAACTCAATGCCACTCCAGCATTGGCACCCTAACGTCGTTCCCAAGCGATCTAAGCTCACGAAGGAACGCCTGGAACGGGATGCTCCAAATAAACGTTATAAGCGAGGGAGAAGGCGGGACTTTCCGTTGCATTGGTTTAGCGGCGAGGGACAGAGGGAGTTCCGATTGAGAAATGTCCGTTGCCGTTACATGGTTCAGTTATTGCTTTGTCAAATCTCAATCATATTTATTCTCCTTCTCATTATTCTTATTATTCTCGCTCTTAGCGTACACAACTCACAGGAAGGAGATCGGAAATGGTGTTGCGGTTGACCGGGATAACGCTACAATTCATGATCTTCTCTCAACCTAATTGGTACTAATAGGCAGTTATTAGAAAAACGTAATATATGCCCGTTAAAACATGTAATGCATTCAGGTAATAACATTCAGCTGTTAGGCCTATATAGGCTTATTGTATTACATTTTCCGCTTAAGTTGGATTTTCTTGTGTTGGTTGTTACGAGTTAAGTCTCCGACGGTAACGAAAGCCGAAAGATAAGCAACAATGGAGGCCATTATCCAGGTTTCTGAAAAAATAAAAACTCTTACTCCAAGATAAATTTATGGCAATTGCCTGTTGTAGGCCTACGGTCTTGCTGTAAAGAGACCTCGATTTTAGGATTAGCCCAAACTCAATGAAGGCTATATGTCATCACAAATGGTTAATACCAGTCTTACCGAACACAGATAGCCTTCTAATTCCGAAAATATTATATTTTCAGTTTCAATATGCCATCATTAGTAGCCCTATGCGTTGTGCTACGGCACAACACTGCCACCCACTGTTGGAATCGTGTAAATGTTAAATTAATGGATTTTCCCTTCCGTCTGTGTAAAATCGAAACATTAGTACAAAGGGACTTTTTGAACATGAAATTGTATTTATTAAACGCTCTATGTGTACTTGATAACTTATTCAACACGTGGTAGGCTAACAAAACTATTAAATATTTCCAGGGTAGAAACAAAGTAGTTTGTCAGGAGAGCCGTTCCAGAGCAGTCCAGTATGAAGGTGTGGGTGCCTGGAGACAGACAGCAGAGGCCTCAGTTCTGCCTGTTTCCATGCCGTTTAATGAATATCTTAGGTGGAGACCATCCCTCTGGAGCCTTCTTCAGTCCAGCCCGTCTCCAAATCCTTGTTAGGTCCTTCTCAAACCGCTTCTGTACAGGACATACACGTATACATTCAAACAGTCATGAAAAAACAGTTGACATGGACACAAATAACACGTTTTAAAAATAATTATTAATAATGAATTATGTGATTATGGACATCACAAGTAGAGCCCAAAGTAGGTGTTGAACTGAATCTATAGATAAACCTGTACTCGTTTACACTGATCAGTTCAAAAACTCTCGGTGTCAATGTGAAATTTAAGAAACACAACTTGGCCGCCGAAAGAGAAGCACTCACCTGCTTCTTCCTTCCCCGTCCCTCCAGCACTCTCCTTCTTAAAAACTTGGTCCGTTTCATCAGCTTCTTGTACTTGTGTCGGTTCATCTTGCGCCGCCTGATCTCCAGAACATTTTTACAGCTCAGGGGCGTCACAGAGCCCTCGCCATCCTCCATCACAGGTACAGAGAAAGGTGGAAGCACCTTCTCCTCCAACGCCTCCACCACCGCCTCCTCCTGGGGCAGTGGAGCCTCCAGGAGTGGAGGGAGGGAGTAGCGCAGACACAGCCAGGTCTCTAGAGGGCTCACGGAGAGCTTACGAGGCACAAGAGCCTCATCCAGTTCAGGCTCAAGTTGAACCCATCGAGGAGGCGCCCTGTTGTCTGCTGCGGTCGAGTAGCTTCGGAGTTTCGGATTTAAATTGGAGCAGCAAACACGAATGCCAAGTGGTAGATTTTCCCTCAAGATCTGCCCATGGTTTTGAAGTTTATCTAGGAACCAAAAGAAATGCACCAATGTCAAGTGGTGGTATCAACAATGTATAGGCTAAATTAGGTCATACATTTAAAACTGAACCTACTTGTCACTCTACAAAGCTGGCCAAGACGAGGTACAACCCTTGACGTAAACATTGTCAGGCAAACTTTCCATCCACCAACTTCATTTGAAACCCTCGGCAGGCCGCTCCTGCTGACAGGATAACAAAGTACAGATTAAACACAACCCCCAAAATATGAAAGATGTCTCAACATAAACTGTGTTTGCACTGAATAACGGAAGATCAGCGTCCAAGATCTAACCAACTGTTTACCTCGTTGTCTGCAACCTATATTATGTTATTTTTATTTGCACCAGGATACAATAGAAAACGCCGACATAGTGACATATTACGTTACATATCACATTTGCAACTGAAAGCTGTACAGCTAGCGCATTCAATCTAGCATCGCGGTACTTTGTTGTATTCTCCAAAGGTCGTTGCAACTATATCATTTAAGAGAGGTCGCTCTTTTGCCATATATTTTATACAGAAAACAGTTAATTCCCAACAACATCACAACGAGAAAATGTTACCTATTGAAACCTCTGCCGGAGTCTTCAATGTGACTCTAGCCTAGAATTACTACTTCTGCTTTGTGCATCCCAAATATATGCCGCTTCCTGTTTCATGGCGTTGGTATGTTCCGTCCTATGGTTCCGTCTAGAAACGTATGCTCGAAACCCACAAAATCAATCCTAATTCCCTACATATGCCAGCCGAGAAGATTACGACGAATATTTGGAAATTATAATCATAGGATTTATTTTCTACCGATTTTACATTATTTGCCTTTGCACCATTGAACTTAGCTCTATATTGAAATGGAAGTAGTTTGCGTTGCATTCCTGCAACGCCTAATACACATAACATAACATATCATTTTGTAGGTATTGATATGATACCCATCTCCCAAACCTTATCTAAAATAGTATGTGTACAATTATGATCGAGGGTTTATTTAGCAAGGAATCCACAAAGAAAATCACTTGAAAAATCGTTTTATTCTTAAACCTTCTGCCAAAATGATATTGAGAGGTAAGAGCACAAGCATTATGGAACAATAAAATCACTTAATATTTATTTTCTCTATATATATGGACATGTAAAATGAAAATAGAGACATCCTTAAAACAACAAATTCATTTTTGTAGTGTAGCAACATTATAGATGCATTTTCCTGTTCCCACTTTTCAAATATGTCCTTTATAAACAGATCCATGTCCAATTGATTTATTATAAAAATGTACTTTCCTTCAACAGATATGCATCGATCAGGGCTCTGCAGATGACAGCATTCTGATATGTACACAAACAGGCTGATGAATTAAACTACTTAGTATGCCAGTACTATCACAGATATTTAGCATAACAGTTATACTACACAAGATTAATGTCTCAACTCCCAAAAACAAAATAGATTTAATAAATACAAAAATATCAATGAAAACATAATGTACATAGGTTGGTCACCACATCGACTGATGAGATGGATAAGCACTTAGAATGAATCTGATGAAATTGTATTTTGTTATGGCTAACAGAGTGCACAGAATGTACCATAAATTCTATTGAGTACTTTGTCAAAAATGTATGTGCATGTGCATACCAAAATTAATTAATATGTTTTTCAGTTCATTTCAATAGAATTCCTGTCAAATGTGGATTGATTGTGTATTTAATCTAAAACTGCCATCCAAACAATGGCCAGTTACAGCAGACCATATCTTCTTCAGTAACACATGTTTTTTCAAATATAAAATAATAAACAATTAATCTTTTAAGGCCATTTCAATTCATTATTCATGTCTTTCACCTAAGGATGTGGCTAGATTACTTTTGTTGAAACTTGGCTTAAGGTACAAATGATGTCTGTTGTCAGAAAGTGTAATGTTTCAGCTTTACAACAGATCTTCAGAGGACTTGAAAGATATCATGATTAGACATATTACAATCAATTTATCCCTCAAAGTAGATCACTATCACTAGTAACAATATAGAGCACAAAAACTTTAAAATCACCATGGATGCTTCTTTTTTTGTAACAAAAATTTGATGTTCAACATTTAGTATTCTCTTAAACCTTAGAAATTATTATTGGGCCAAAACTTTTGGTGCTTGGGAGAAATGGTAATGTTTTTAACCACAGCAGCAAGAGTTGCAACTACATCGATTTCAATGGCACTATCACCTAGGTCCTGACCAGACAAAAGCGAACAAACATTAAAAAAATAATATTTCCTGTGTAGATGAATAGAGTGCTCTTTAGATAAAGGTTGGGTCGTACATGACAGAAACAGGTGATAAACATGTCAGTGAGTTGTTGGATAGAAACTATATAGTGCAAACGCTGGCCTCTCTTCTTGCGTCAATACTCTAAACTCTAAGCCAGGCTTCTCAAGGGTCCTCACGGCGTTCCCCAGGGTTTCCCAGGCTCTCTGAAGCTTCCTTGGGGGGCTCTCCGGCCTCACTGACCAGCAGATTGGCCAGGCCTCTTCCTCTTCGCCCTCCTCCTCCTCCTCATCATCGGTCACAGCACAAGTCTGCACTCGTCTCTTCGCCGGGGAGGATTGTGACTTATGGAAATGCTTTGGGAAAAGAAAGAAGGAAACACAGATGGAAGCTCTGAGGCATAGGTCAAACGATAAAGAAACCACTGTTTTCTATGCCATATTCGTGGTTTAAACATGGACTTTGTAAAGAAATGACCAAGCTAAACTTAGCAATAGCTCTATATGTTACTTGTAACTATAATAAGTCTACAATTGATCATATTTGGGGGTTTGTGGTATTCATATACAAAAGGGAATCGTCAAATACAGTTTCTTAGAATCTGGCAAGCTGTGTACATGATCCTCCTCCTTCCACATCCATACTGATCTCTCCATATCTAAACTCCATGCACCCAGATCACACAACAGTGAGATGGCTAACCTGCAGATGAAGGTCCAGGACACAACCAGGTGGGTAGGGGGCTAACAGTTCTGCCAACAGAGAGCATGGCGGAGGAGGGTGGAGAAAAGACAGCAGAAGACAACCGTCAGCCATAACAATGGCACAGAAGCGACGTTGATTGCAATCAAACATGTGCGCAACTCCATCGCAGTAACAACAGCAACATCCTTAGCGCATTGCGTCAGATCCACATCAGCAGATTATGTTTCCTGAACTTCCTGTACCGAATATGACTCACCGATGAGGACTGATGGTCATGTGGACGTTCCAGCTTGATCCGGATCTCTGTTCCTTTAGCTCCTTCGGTCTTGCCTGTGAGATGAGCATCACATGAGACATCAGCTATGTTGAGGTTTGTGTGAATGGACATTGTGTTTGTTATAAGAGAAATAAACTGCACCTCAAGCCGCTGAACCAAGAACATCTCATATGTCGTTTTTTGTTTTTACTTACACTCTAACACAGAGAAACACCAGAACGACACAAATTCACCCACAAATACAACTGTGTACACAAACACAAAGACTGGACAACAAGGGAAAAAAACGTGGGATCTTAAATCACACAGGTGAACATAATCAGTAATCGATACAGGAAAGACAGAGGGGATCCTCTCTCCCGGCTACAGTGTATGTGTGTGTGTGTGTGTGTGTGTGTGTGTGTGTGTGTGTGTGTGTGTGTATGGTACCTGTGGAGCTGCCCCTGCTGTTGGTGCTGGTGCTGCTGATGTTGTCCTCCAGCCAAGTGCTGTGTGTTAACGAGTCTCTCTTGTGTGGCGTCCCCGCTGACGACAGGCTCTCCTGCAGCACATACAACACACATCCATCCCATGAAGGAGAATGTACAACGTCTGATACTGCGTGCTATTGCCTTGTATTATATGCTAGGTGTCGTCCTCATTACTAATCATGAATAAGGATGAATAATGGGGACAAGTGAAACCAAGATCTATCTCTCACACACACACACACACAAAGGTGTCTCACCATGCCGGTGTCGTAGTCCTCGGTGGCCTCGTTCTCCTCGACCACGCTGGTGAAGCTGCTGGCGTTGGAGGAGGAGCGCGAGAGGTCATGACCTTCAGGGATGGACGGAGCCCTGCCACAGAGTAAAGAAATGAACCCTCACGCTCCTCAGGATGGATCTATCCATTCTTATATAGCTCATGTATTTGTTCAACAACTTGCTGAGCATTATGTTATGACTAGATAAATGCTGTAAATGAACACCCTTAATGATGTAAACTATACATAAGGGAGTCGATTGTATCCAATCAGTTATTATTTTGCACACTTGTTCTTGGCAGCTGGTGGTGAGGTCCTGAGGTCCTCAGGAGTGCTCTGATTGGACGAGTCTTCTGATTTGGGGTCCTGGAAGGTGTGGCCACTGTCGGGAGTCTTCTGGGTACCTAAGAAAATCTCTCGACTGTTACACACACACACACACACACACACACAGACACAACACACACACACAAACACACACACACAGACACGGTTTAACATACATGTAAGAAGATGGTCACACTACAGGGTTGTAAATGAAACACACACAGTGATTAGATATTATTAGAAAATACGAACAGAGACAACGTCGACTCACCTCTTCTCCTGAACTTCCTGGATGTTTTCGATACCGATGGCACTGCTCCGCCTCGCGCTGAAGGGGCCAGACTTCTTCCTGGTTGGGCTTTTCCCAGGGACGATCAAAGACTATGGAGGAGCGACAATGGACAGTTAAAACAAGAGATTAAGGGAACCAGATTTGCCGTTCATTTGTACAGGAGACATACATTTGTTTTGGCTAGTGGGTATACACATAGCATTTATGCATAATTCAGAATGATCTATTAAGCACTTTGTTTTGGACAATCTGCAGATTTAGTTCACCTAATTCTTCTTCTGTTGTATTTAATAATTACAAGTGTGATTAAAGTGTTTTCAAGGCAGAGCCGAAGGGGCGGTCTTTCTTTAAAGGGATCCTATTTTACCACCAGGTGTGAATGGGATGAACCATTACAAAATGTTTCAAAATCTCCCTCTAATTACCCTCTAGTGACATCACAAGTGGGAGTGTCCACCCAGATGTATGATGGCTAGATCTGGCTAGGTCTACCAGCCTACCCATGGCCTTCTGGCACTTTTGGCCGTTCAGAGTCAAACCATAGCGCCCTGATATGCGTTTCCATTACCAGTTAAAACGCGCAGAGCTGTTCCGAGTCACGCACGAGATGGACCATCTCCGGAGGGGGCCAAAACACACGGCCCCCCTCCACGCAGGCTGCTGCGACCGCAGCCCTGCTTGCTGGAGTGAGAAGTTGTCTCTCAACTTGTAGGAATATAGACCTTTAGAAATAAAATAACTGCGCACTCTGTGCACAACTGTGCATCTGCGTGCATCACCATGCACGCAGAGTGTGACTAGAGTTCTCATCATCTTGATTCATTATTTTTGTTCGTTCCTATAACTATAGAAGCTTAACTATAAAAGGGTTATGAAGGTTGATCGAGGTGCACTGCAGTGATTTTAATTTGACGATATTTGCTTGCAAAACAAAATAGCTTTTTGAAAGGGACAGATTTCTTTCAGATTAATCTTGTTTAGCGGCTAAACATTGGACAATATTTACACTATTAGTTCGCTGATATTGATATTCAACACTTTTTTCCCCTAATATCAAGGACTCGTGTGGCACTCGGGGAGCTACGTGTGAACATTGTCCAATGGGTAAATGAGAATATTCTGAAATAAATCAATGAACTCAATGAGCTACTGAGATTACGAGGTAAAAAAGGGAGCGTCAAAATTAATTCATCATCGCCGCTATCATTGTGTGTGATCCGACTGTCTGAAACAACCCAAATATATGAAATGTCTCTACCATCGATTTTACGGTAGGCCATAACATACAACTAAATAGGCTAAAATAAGTGTGTGTTTTGTTATGTCACCGACAAGCGTGTCATCAGATAAAGACACACCTTCAAATGGGTCGTCCCGTTGTAATGCATATCCCAGCCGCGCTGGGCTGCCGTGCCGAGTCAAACCGAGCCAGGCCAGTATAGTACAACGGGCTTATCTATCAAGCAAACATCTGGGCGGACACTCCCACTTCAGTGGGACTGTCTTCAGAAGTCACAAGAGGGTGATTAGAGGGAGATTTTGAAACGGCTTGTTATGGCTAATCACACTCACACCTGGCGGTAAAATACGGGCGCTTCAACGATATGCTATCTGGCGGCACATGTTCTGATCTGCCCTCTGGGAGTGATTAAGAAAGAGTAAAATATGCAGAACATTTCAGTGTGATGCGGTGGCTGTCAGCCGGAGCAGAACGGAGGAAGAGGAGAAGAGCTCCGGGGTTTACCAGCCTCGGCTTCCCCAGCACCGCTGCTTTCAAGCTCCTATTTTAAGCTCTTCAAACAGTACGCTCTTAAAATAGGGACTTACGAAAATAACATTTATATAACTTGTTTGAAGAGTATCCTTCAAACATGTTCTTGAATATCTTAACAATTTGTGCTCTAAGCACATTCAAATCAGGGTGTCGAATGAGCTGCTACATCAAACCTCCACACACTTTGCAACAGAGCAGTTAGCACAGAGAGGAAGTTTAAAGTAAGTGACAGAAAAAGTTTGGTGCCAAGACCATAGTTGGTGAAGAGTGACTAATATCCACTTCATATGCAATTACAGACCAGAGAAGATGCAACAACTACTGGCTTAAGTAGCAGCAAATCCTTTGTTCAATACAACAATTTACTGGTAAGATGTATCGTTAAAAAAGCATGATACTTTGAGTACACTTTGTGTCCTGAAATTCAGGTGAGAAAAGAACGTGACGGGCCATGACGCAGTGGGCCATGCAGTCAACAGAGCTTCAAACACAACAACAGGAGTATTGAGAATAGGAAATTAACCTCTTCTACTGTTCCTATCCCTATGGCACTGCCGCGACGTCCATACTTATTAGGGCTTTTGCCTGGCACAAGCAATGACTGAATCACACAGGAGAGGGGAGTGGAGAGAGAGAGAGAGAGAGAGAGAGAGAGAGAGAGAGAGAAACAGCAGAACAGGAAAATGTTGGGACGAGAAAAATAGAGAACACCATGAGATTTCATGCAGTATTATATCAAGCATGTGTTAGCTGAAGAAAACAAGGCGTTTGGCACTGGGCTGAATAAGACAAGAATAATGACTACTGTTAGAGGAGCCAGATGCCTGGGAGGAACAACATACAAGAGCACAACTTGAGGACAGAAAGTCATACTTCTCATTTTGAAAGCACACGACTGGGAACACAAGGTCAGCTTCCTTAAAATGGCATAACACTATTATGGTTTAATACGTTTCATGGAAATGACAAAAATGTAATGTTAGAATGCACAGTTATGTTAGGATACAGGGAACCACTGGAAGGGACATTTGTAGGAATTCCTGCATTGACAAAAGAATTATGGATATACTGGTTGATCATTCACATAAAATGACCAAAAATAAGTATTAACATTTCAGATTGAACCTCTTATTCTTATGATCAATGCATTTTCATAGACAAATAAATATCATTCACAATACTAAACAAAATGGCACTGTTGTGTGAGGTTATCAATTATAAGCAAGAATCTGCCAGTTTATACATTTCCTTGTGGAAAGAAATGGTGCAGGATAGATTAGAAAAGCATGGATGCAAGCGCTCGCACGTATGCACACACACACAGACACAGACACAAACAGACACACACACACACACACACACACACACACACATACACACACACAGAGTGTGTGTTCACCTTCATCTGAACATTACTGCACATTTAGTTCAAACACTGACGCATCAGAGTTAAAAATAGAAAAAGGTCATGTTAGGGTTAGAGTAGGGCTGCTTTGATACATACAGGAAGCTCCTGAGGAAGACAGGGAGAAAGAGTTTGG
>OOFG01056871.1:5691-21896 GCA_900323295.1 Molva molva
CACATGTGTTTCTCTCCAGGTTGGTCAGGTTTCTATCAAAATGAGAACAATATTGAAGACCTTGCTTCTCCATTCTGTGATCCTCTGTGCAATGCAGACATCAGGTGACTTTTTACAGATCTCTTAAGAAATGTATTTATTACTATTTAGTCATTTACCATATACTTTTATCCAAAGCAACATATGTCATCATATATGCATGTCAACCATTCTTGTTTTTGTCTCCATACACACCAAGGTGTGCATATTGAGTCTGAACCAGTCAGTGTTGGGAAGCTAATTGAGTTGGAGCTGAATGACACCGTGTCTCTGATCTGCCGGCATGCGACTGCCAGTGGGACTGACATGGAGCTGGTGTGGCTGAGAAACAATGCTCTGGTAAAGCTGGGGGAGAATAACAAGGGTGATATAAGCTCCATCTGTGTGACACCTGTGACACACGAAGACAACGGCGCTACTTTTACCTGTCAGAGGAAGGATAACACCACTTTGAAAGCCTCAGTGACCCTGAACGTCAACTGTAAGTCACACATGGAGCTGTTAGCATCATCAGTCTATAGCATGTTGTTCAACATAATGAGTCACTTATTTTGAATCATGAGCTTATTGTGAGTTCTATTAGCATTGTGAGCAAATTATATTTTCTGTTTAGCATTATGAGCTCACAGCATTTTCAGTTTAGCATTCGTTGTGAACTAATAGCATTTTCAGTTTGATTTGGAGACTTAAATGCAGGTCTGAGCATTTATGCCAGACCTGTTTGAGGTCTGAAGTTTACTTAACAACCCTCAATGAATGATAGGCCTCTATTGACCCTGATTTATGTCAGTCATCCGTCATTAGACCACCCAAGCCAAGCTATCCGACTGTGCTCTCCAGATGCCCCCAGTACGAATGGCAGTGAGGCCCTGTCAGTGGAGGAACAGGAAACTCTGGTGCTGCAGTGTGACATGTATGCCAACCCTACTGTGTTCGTGTCATGGGAGTACAATGGAAGCCTACTGGAGCAGACCACTGGCAAAGTCATAGTGACCAATGACGGGTTCACGAGCAAGCTGACGGTGGAGAGCGTGGACAGGGATCTGCACCACGGAACGTACATATGTGAAACAAGGTCTATCAAATACGGGCTACAAAGACGAACCTTCAATGTTACTGTCAATGGTCAGTTTACCTCACTTCAAAGTTATCTGGACTGCATTTTTGCCTTTGAATCTCTGCATATTGACTTAAAGTGTTGTGTTAATTTCACTCAAGACATGTCTGCTGTAATCAAAGTATATTGTATGAAAAAGGACATGACTATTGTATGAAAAAGGACAGAATGGTCCTAAAATGTTCTTTCCTCACTTTGTAGTGAGGACCATAAAGTTCCCTTTGATGCCGATGGTGGCTGGCATCGTGGTTGTCATCCTCACAATACTTCTTGCCATTTTCTCACGAAGACAGAAGATTGCCACGGTAACACTTGCACACAGAGGACCTGCAACACACGCTGCTTATATCAGTAACCACACCACACACAAATGTTCCACCGCTTATCGCTTTTGTTTTTCTCTTGACAGTGCTGCAAGTGAAGCCGCTACGTGTGGCACCAGTCCAAGCAGGTGCCTGTTAATGTATTCATGAGGACTCTGTGTAAGGCTTATATTTTATACTGTATTTAATTATAAACATTTGGAAAATGGAACCTTGAGACGATACCCTGTATGAGGTGATCGACAGCTGGATTATGCCTGTATTTAAAACCAATAAAAAAAGTTAATTAATCGCAATTTGTTAGACATTTTATTTTTACTGTTTAATTTTGGATGTAAATTAAACTTTAACTCCTGACTCTCCACACTGGTAGAGATTGTTAACCCCATGTTACAAATTGACTTTCGATAAGATATGCCAAGAACATAAATGAACATGAACTACACACACAAACACACACACATACACACACACACAAACACACACACACAGCATAACTTCTTCTTACAGACACATAAATGCCTGTAAGCGTTGGTGCCTTTCAAAGGTTGACATCAAGGTCAGGATCGTTATGTTCAAACAATAAAAATTTTTTTAACACTTTCTCATAAACTGGGGTGAGAACATGAGTGCCTCGTGAAAGGATGTGTCATGAGCAGAGACTGATAAGGCAGTACGTGTCTGTCAATGTAATTTCCTGCTTCTGCCTGCTAATCCCATGAACACTAGAGATAATTTAACATCCCTGCCACGACAAACACTATATTACACATTTATTTTTATGTTATTTCACACTGAGAGTATTACTTTAATGACTTCAGTCGATCCGATTCATTGATTTTGATTGCATCCGCAGCTGTAGCCATTGTGGATGCTTTGGCCTGTACTAGGATAATAATTTGGCCTATAAATTATAGAAGCTCTAATTTCATGACGCAGGTAGAATTTCTTGGATGAGTTTTACTCCCTTGAAATAACTGTATCAAATAAACAAACTATTTACAAGCTCTAGTATTGTGGTTTACTAGTGCATAAGATAGGTGCAGTATGTAGGATTTGTGATTAAAATTCACCATTTAGTTTTTAAGCAGAGGCTTTCATCCAAAGTGACTCCAGGTGAGGCTCGGAACAATGAAAGCATAACTATCCCTTCCTGTCTACTGCCTAGCAACACAGCCAAACTGTAAGTGCCACAATCTGTATGGTAAAACTGTTTCTGTTGGACAAAAATAAATTGCCATTGCCTGAGTGACCTGAGTGACAATGCAATATCCTGAGTTGGCAATAATTTAATCCTATCAGAAATAAGCACATTTTGTAATATGTGCATTTCACAAAATATGGTGCTGTCCCTGAGGTCATTTCAGTGTTGAGTTAGGGTTAGGTTGAATTGATTGGGAAATTGAAAGGTTTAGACTACAGTTAGGTTAGGGATAAATGTTTACACATTTTTTTTAAATAGGCCTATCAATAATGCAATGAAAAGCTTTATATTAGTAGGCTATTGCTCCAGCAAAAATATGTTGAGGCTTCCACTCCTTCTTCTAATTGTAGTGTAGGCATATAAGTTAAATGTATGTGAGTAAAGCTTGTTTAGCAATGTTAAAGGGCACAAAACTTCAGGGATATTGGCTGGTAAATTGTAAAGACCCCAGGAGCTTTATTTTACAAAAGTAAAAATCAAAATGAATTTGACAGGAGAAAACATGACAAATAAACCTGGTTACTGCATAAAAACAATTGAGTGAGTCTACAGTAAGCATTTCGTTTTCGTATGATAAAGAAGTATTTTACCATTAAATGTTAAATAATAATATAATAATATAAATCTGGATAGTTCTCCATCTCCAGAAGCCGAGATGGAGCTGTAGGGGCTAGGGAAGCTGGGGAGAAGGGTCTAGCTGCAGACCTCCAGCCTCAGGTCCACCTCCACCGTCGGACCCCTTCCGGTCCCGAGCTTGGAGAAGAAAGTGACGTCCGAGTTTATTTACGGCAGAACGAACGATACGATCAGGATACGATAGCTTGCCTCATAGTTCAACACGACCTCCACATTTCCTTCAACCAATGCACAACTGACTATATATGCCGCACTATACTTTGTATAGACTGTATTTATCTGAGAGTACGACATATTTTGAGTGTCGTACTCTCAGATTTTGAGTAATTATTCATGAGCATGATCGCTAAAGTTAATTCAGTGGCATCAAGCCTTTACACCAAGCCTCCATCCTTTTTAGGATGAATATTTTTAATAGACCTACTCTACTTTAATAATTATGGTGAATCATTCTTACAAAGCAGAGGTTAATAATATTTGAGTGTCAACTCTAAACACATCCCAGCAATGGATCATTTTTTTTCTGGTAGACCTATTTTATTAACTATGGTGAATCAATCTAACAAAGAAGAGGTTGATATATAATACACTTATTTATTAACGATAAGCGTGATAAAACAATAAACTGCGAAATATAATACAGTGGTATGTAAACATGGATGGAGGCGCGTTAAAGTGATTTTCCACCTTAACATACGGGATTTCCCCCATGGGTCCTGGCGATGGCGATCGATCCCAGCACTGGAGATGGGCCTGTGGCTGGAGGACTGCAGCTGGACGCTATTGAAGCTGGGACGGGTTGGGATGAGGTGGCTGGGTGCTCGCAAGGAGCTCTGGTGCTTCTAGTATAGGGACCAAGAATGGATGTTCAGGGGGCGTCACTAGGGGGGTTGGGCCTAAAGGACGTTCATTTTGGGTGTGGAGTCAACTCGTATTATCCAGCGCCAAATTCAAACTCTGGGAGAAAGAAATATTTAGTTCCAGAGCGACAGAAAATAGAAAGGGACCAAACAGACAACACGCCTTGAGGTAAGCAGTCCTTGAAACTATGCACTTAAAAGTACTTTGGAAGTTTCGCTTTCGTACTAAAAGGATTCACTTTCTAAGACACTTTCTTAGTTTATCCCAGGAATTAACGTAACGATTTGATACACGAGTGTATTGTTTCTTAAAAGAACAATAGCGTGCTAAAAACAGTACGCTTAGGACATTTGAATCTTCAATCTTCAATAGATTCATTCGAACAGTCAATAGGTTATCAATAGCACTGAACTATAGAACACGATACATATTACACATACAACGGCAAACAACCCATACACACAAAATACAACGTTGCAAATAACCAACAACATAAAATAAACACCATGCCATAGCTCTTATTTTTACATAAACCAGTGTTGTGATTAATAGTGTAAATTATGGAAACATAATAATATGTATATATATATATATATAAGTTTAGTTAGTACAACTAGCATAGTATGCATAATATAATGTTTTAATTATTCCCAACGCGTCGGATAGGCCATCAGAATACAGCCTAGCAGTTTGTAGTAAGGAAGACGTTATGTACTGGGAAATGTTTTTACTATTACTCATTTACCTTTTTGAGTCATCCCAGTGACTCAAGTCTCTATATGACAAGACTTTATTTATTCCCTGCTGTTATGATACTGATTTAACATGGTATAATATACCTATATGCTGCAGCTAAGAAAATCTCCCGGATCACCCCAGTAGGCCTACATTGTATAATATGGCGAACACTTTGCTATCTCGATGTGAAGCAAGAGACCACATCAAGAAGCATGGTCTTCTCCTGAAGTCACATACTCCTACTAATGCACATTCCTCCTAATGTGGAAGGGAATAAACGAAGTAGGAGGAATGTATTTTGGTGTCATAAAACAATGTGTGTTACCTATTATTGCCTTCAATGCTCTCCTCTCTCCTGCAGATCATCTGAGCATGACGTCATCGATGATGAGCGGGTATGGCAAGGCCATGGTAGGGGTGTGGCGGGCACACACCTCCCTCGATGAATCGGACGAGGCGGAGGGCTCTCCGGAAGCCCCCGACCGCTTCCGCAAGCTCCGCTCGTCGTCCTCGCTCAACTCCCTGCGGATGACTCTGAAGAAACGTCTTCCGCTGCGATCCGTCCAGACCAACTCCCTCCCGGAGAACCCTACCTGGGAAACGGTGCAGGAGCCGACCAAACCGAGCACCATGGGGAAGCTAGCCCGCGGTGCCCGCCAATCTGTGGGCGGAGTCTACCAGGTAGGGCCAGTAATGCCACATTTGTGTGGTCACAACATAAAGATGACCTAAAAATATTGGCTTATTATGATGCAAGTAACGGGTTTGAAACATTATAGAAAGAGAAGGGATACCAGACCCACCGTGATTTCATCTATTCACTAGTAACACATCTATAATAAATGTCTGACAATACCAACAGTACATTCTAAATTGTTTACTTTGGTGTATCGGTTCAAAATGATTGAGATGAGTCTTCCTCATAGGTGTAATAAAATGTTATCCTAGATGATCGAGATAAGCCTTTCAACAAGCAATGAGTGAGCTTAATGTTTGAAAGAATTAACTCTTAACTAACTATCTGTCTGGCACTGTCTTTGCAATATCCAACTCCTGCATTGACCAAATTCCTTGTTTCATGCGAGTGCTTACCATACATTTAAAGGATGACGCCCACCATATATATACACAAGCATGTCCTCCTTCTCTGTGTGTCACAGCGGCTGCAGAGGACCAGAGAGGCCAGGCAGGAGGAGTGTCTGGTGTCCACTCCCGGGCGAGTGGGAGAGCCAGAGGAGGGTGCTGCATCAACCTCTCACACCCCTCGACGCACCCCGGGCAGACCTGTCGCCCTGGTTGCCACGCCAACCCCTCGCCGCACCCCCAGAGCTTCTGCCACGCCGGGACGCACCCCTGGGTCCAGGCGGCGGTCTGTGACGAAGGGAACGCCTAAGGGTGATGATGACGTGCGCGGGGTGAGGGCAAGAGGAGGCCGGAGGCAGCTTGTGCGCATGGCCGCTTTGAAAAGCCCCTTCGCCTCGCCCAACACGCAGAACCAGAGGCGGTAGGCCCTTGACCATGATGCACTCACACTCTAGGCCACACTGGTTCTCTTGAATATCTTTGCCGTTTGTGTTTCGTGACCTAGAAGATCCAAGACTTAACATGGAAGGAAACATGTGTATCCCATTATTTAACTGCTAACTACGGTTTTCAATTTCACTTAATGGTGGTATTAATAAAGATTATTTAACTTAACCCTGCCTGTAGGCCAGGGTAGGTTAGCAGTGTAGACCACTACCTCTCTTATTGAGATCCTCACATTTATACTAAAATGTCTGTTGGGTGATACATCTCTTCCTACTTCCTGCTTGACAGGAAGTTTGACCAGGACCTGGAGAGCGTGTCTAGTGGACTGAAGAGGCTCAAGCACCTATCCAGGGCCTTCGATAGCTTCATTGGGAGAGACGACAGGTAAACCAACTTTATCAAACTCTCCAAACACACCGTGCAAATACTTACTGCATTCCAGACCTGCCTTTGAATCAAGTTTCTTGAGCATGACGTTAAACTCATGCTGTGAGTTTAACGTGAAGAGTGTGTTTCGGTTCACATTTGTAGTTCATTATTAATCTATAGCTAACAATATGTTATCATGGTCACTCGACTCTGGTAACGTGTGTGTGTGTGTGTGTCTAGTTGTGAAATAAGTAACTAGATCCAAGTCACCCTTTGGGTGACTTGGAAAACTGTGTATTTGGCATTGACATTACGAGTGTTATCCATCCTGTTCCATTATATAAAGGAAGGGGGAGAGGGAGACTACTCATCCACCCAACTCAAGAATTCCAGTTTGCATAGCAGCTGGTCTGACCCCCACACCCGCCTTCCCCCCACTTGCATTCTTCCCGCCTGAATTTAAAACTGGGCCAGTGCTTCTGGTATCCTGGAGGGAAGGGGGCCCGTTTGAGCAGGAAGTGTTTGTGGTCATGGGAAGTGAAGCCAGATGAAGGACTCTGTTGTGTGGAGATCAGCTTCAGCTGCATTCCTGCCCATGATGACGTTCATAATGCTGATACAAGAACAGGAGGATGGATGTGTATGGATATATTGTGAGAGAAGGAGAAGTCATTGTGTGCAGTCAGCCTGGACGTTATCTGGATGTTTTTCATACAACTAACTACAGTGTTAGCCTGGAGTAAATAACCATATACCATTACCATATATATGTTATAAATTAAATCCAACCAAAACCTTTGTTTTTCTCCTTAAACAGGAATTTCAACTATTCCCTAATTGCCGAGTAGTAATAAAGGTAAAGGCATCACATTGGTGGGCTGGTCCCGACAGAAACAAGGCATGATTTGATGGAGAATTGCTATATTATATTGTGTCATTTTCAGATAACATGCATGAGAGCGATGGCCCTGCGGCTGCATGGCAAAGCATGTTACCATCTTCTGTTCAACCTCTGTGTGTAATCGGAAAGTTTGTATAAGGAACATGTATAAAAGATGACCCTCAATGTTGCCATCTCCAATTAAACAATTCGCAGCGGCAATACATTTCTGCTGCTCACAAGTATCTGTCCGTCTTTTGGCGATGGGTAAATGAATATGTTGCTTTCATGACACAGACCTCCATTCTCCATTTGTCTAAATGGATCATGCTGATCAAAGTAACCAAATGGTCCTGTGGACTGTGATGGTTTTGATATCCTTTTGGAATTGTAGGCCACAAAAGCGAAACATCTACCTGCTGATGGCAGGACGGATGATACCTCTGAGCAAGAGAAAAGTCCCTTTTATCATTTTTAGGCATTTCATTGGAGATGTTGACCATAATAATAACAACGATTTTCAACAGCCTTACACACTTGTTTCATTCGACTAAACTAAATAATGCTCTAACACTGCCCCCTTGCTGTCATTACCGCCTATGTAAACGCCTACTGTCCAGTCACTTGCAGTTACCGCTGCTCTCACCGTTGTCATGGTTCCCAACAGCGTTTACAACTGTAGCTCTCTCTTTTGCCAGGACCAACGGCATGGAGCGTGCAGGAGGAGGCATTATGAGGAAGTTGGACCCGAACGGCAAACTGAGCCGCTCCAACCTGACACGGCGCGCCACTAAGCTCTCGCACACGCTGGGAGAATGGGCGCACACCACCACCAGCAACATCCGCAAAACCTAAACCCAACTGACAGCACCTCTTGTAGTATTTCTGATTTTAGTGGTCACAGTCCCATGTACATGTATTTTCACGCGGGAATTGTTCTCGGACATAAAGTCGGGTGTATGTTTAAATCCGGTACCATTTGTGCTGTATTTTAGTCACTATTGCATAGTTATGTGTCTTGAGAGTCGCTAGTTGGGAGTATGCGCTCTAGTTGTAGCTACCTGTCTGTTGTCATAGCGACCGCGCGTGAAGGGAAGATGGTGTGGGAGATTGAATAAGCTTTATCGAGTTTATGCACTGTTCCGTTTAGCAGTGCACATTTCCCTGTTACAGTGGAATACCAACCAAATGGAATAGTATTGTTTGTTACATTTATTTTTCTAGTGTGTTGTTTACTGTTGCATTACTTTTTATAAAATGTGTGTCTGTAAAACCTACGTAGAGTTTAGACACCAAGCCCAAAAGGATATCTGTTAACTAACACGTTTACTATTATGGACAGAGAGGCTTTTTCCTCCGTTTCAATATGCAAAACTAATGATGCCTTATAAGTATCAGACACTATATTGTGTATTCCTTATATTATATTATGTAAAGCCTTTTTTGTAGTAATTTAGACTTATTTCACGTTGGATTAGTACACCGATAATGTCTAAACAAATAATGTATGAGAATGCTGTCAATGCTATTGGCCCAGTCCATAATGTAATGTAATGATCGTGTCATGATCATGTCAAATCCTTCCAGTTCCTATTGTCAAGGTGAAAGGGATCAACAATGACGTTTTATAATGGATGTATGTGTAGCTTCACAATAAATTGTATACCTTTTTAAATAACTGTCTGTGTTTCACTCATAGCTCTATGTCTCCCTCTGGTGCGACATTATTTTGAGCACGAACCGTATCGTTACCCCTGAACTATTTGAGGCGTTAGGTTTATCCCTCGCTGCACTCTGTCCAGAGCGGTTACGCCTCTGTGACGACGCTCCGCCTAGTTCTCTCCGGCTTTGTACCAAGCCCTGAAACCACGCTGCAGCTACCTTCTCTGAGACAACGGGGCTGCTAAACATCAGAATATGGCCCTCCACGTACCCAAAGCTCCGGGCTTTGCCCAAATGTTAAAGGATGGTGCTAAGGTGAGGCTAGAATGTCGGGGCAATAGGTTTAGGTCAATAAAACAATTGATAAAAAAGGAGAGCTAACACGTTAGCTGCCTTGTAAGGAAGCGGCTCGGTGCGTGGTCATGTGGGAGAGTTCTAGAACATCGAGAAGACAGGCCGCTCGCGTCTTCTGATGCTTTTACATGTGTGGCCGACTGTTTACAGTGTCCATTAACCTCGGCATGTGGTAATCATGCACCTGTAGCTATCTGAAATAAACGTATTAACGTTATAGTACGATAGGATGAATTGGCGAAAACTCTAACATTACCTAGCAAGATGTTGGCATGCTAACCAGCTACTCTTTACGGGCTTATCCTTCAGTCAGATATTGGGGCGACAGTTATGTCGTACACCTGATGCATTTTATTTAAAAAATGACACACGTTTTTGTTTTACCTAGATATATTAATAATTTATATTATTTGTGTGTTGCCGTTAATGTTCGGTTTCCACGATGTTAACAATGCGTGCAAGGCGTTGCAATGGGTTTGAAGGGGCTCGTCCCCTACTGTAGCAGTAACAAACACCCTAACGTTATCCCTATTTGTGACAGGACGTTAAGCGTTTTTCAGATAATTACATAATGCTTTCTTGTCGTAAATAAATTGTGTATAAATGCTGGTTATACAACTACAAACTGTTATTTTCCACCCGTGTAGCACTATTCTGGCCTTGAGGAAGCTGTGTTCCGTAATATAAAAGCCTGTAAGGAGCTGGCTCAGACCACACGCACTGCTTATGGACCAAATGGTAAGCATACGTCGTTAAACATTAATGATTTAGGTGTTTATATTTAAGAAATATAGACATAGATTCTGGGTTCAAACCCCAATGTCTGCAGTCTACTTTATGTAATGTAGTCAATCAGAATTCACTAAGTTGCATTGGATACAAGTTATTTTATTAGCAATGTGTTTGTTATCCACCCTTATCCCAGGCATGAATAAAATGGTCATTAATCACCTGGAGAAGCTGTTTGTCACAAATGATGCGGCAACAATTCTGAGAGAACTTGAGGTAAAAATTGACCTATCCAAATCATTACTGGAATATCAATCCATCTGAATATTAATGTATCTTGTATGGCCATTGAATCAGAATGTTTAATTGTCATTGTCATTATCAGGTGCAACATCCAGCAGCCAAGATGGTGGTGATGGCATCCCACATGCAAGAACAAGAGGTTGGAGACGGGACCAACTTTGTCCTGGTGTTTGCTGGTGCTCTCATGGAGCTGGCCGAGGAGCTTCTCAGGATGGGGCTCTCTGTGTCTGAGGTAAACACAGATCTTGCTGTTGAGCATTGATGATTAAGTATTTCCTTATCATGGGAATGATCACACACAAAATGGGTAATGGGTTTCTGCCCATCTAAGAAACCCTGGTAACCCTGACCAAATAGACCACAATGTGTTGGGTCATTATGAAACGGCAAACCAACACAGCCAGAGCATTTAACACTTTTGTCTCTTTTAAACAAGAGGAATTAACATTGGTGAATAGCTAATGCCTCCATTTGTCTTTTGCATCAGGTGATTGAAGGCTATGAGATTGCGTGCCACAAGGCTCTGGAGATTCTTCCGGACTGTGTGTGCACCTCTGCCAAGAACCTTCACGACATCACCGAGGCAACGGCTCTCATTCGCCCAGCGGTTATGAGCAAACAGTACGGCAACGAAGACTTCCTGGCCAACCTCATCGCTCAGGCCTGTGGTGAGTCAGGATCCCTAGTCCATCTTGCATAGGATCCCTAGTCCATCTTTAAGGATCCCTAGTCCATCATAGGAACCTGGACCATCATGTTTAGGAACCTGGACCATCATGTTTAGGAACCTGGTCCATCATGTATAGGAACATGGTCCATCGTGTATAGGCACCGGGACCATCAGGTATAGGAACCCGTCAATCATGTTTAGGAACCTGGTCCATCATGTATAGGAACCCGTACCATCATGTATAAGAACTGTGGAGGTAAAGTATCCACGACAATGCCATATATGTTATCATTTCTGCTGCCATGTTGAATGTTCTTTTTTCTTTCAGTGTCCATCTTCCCAGAGTCTGGCAGTTTCAACGTTGATAGTGTCAGAGTATGCAAGATCTTGGTATGTACCCTCACGTGCAGACGATACGATTATATGATGGTCAAAATATTGACCCTCACATATTTTATTTGTTGTATTATGTTTGTTTGAGTCAATGTACTATTCAGAAAGGCTGAGGGACTTAACATCTCCCTATTCCCTGTAGGGTTGTGGTACAACAGCCTCCACCATGCTGCACGGCATGGTCTTCAAGAAGGAGTTGGAAGGAGACCTCACATCCGTCAAAGACGCCAATATTGCCGTGTTCTCCTGCCCCTTTGACTGCATGGTGACAGAGACCAAAGTAAGAGCCGTGACGCCTACTTCTTGATTTATTTTGTACTTAAAAGCTAATGCTGTGCTTTCATATTGGCTTCAAATGTTGACTCTCATGACGTCATTTATTTCTGTGGTTTGGCTTCTTTTGAAATTGTTTAGTTGTTGTGGTTGGACAACATGAAATGCCACCTAGAGTATATAGTACAGTGGGACAAAGTGCAGGAGGGATTTGATTGGATCGTCAATAATGGATGTTATTCCTGCCTGCTCAGAATTGTAGTACAAGTACTTGATGTAAACAACTGGGGGAACAAAAGTACTGAATGGGTTCATAGGCGGGAAATTAGGTCATCAAGTCAAACAAGGGGATTTAAGATGGCTGTCTCGCAGGGCACGGTGTTGATAAAGAACGCCAAGGAGCTGATGAACTTCAGCAAAGGGGAGGAGGACATGATGGAGGCCCAGATGAAGTCCATCAAGGAGACCGGCGCCAACGTGGTGGTCACTGGGGGCAAGGTGGCCGACATGGCCCTGCACTACGCCAACAAGTACAACCTGATGGTGGTCCGGTAGGTGTACCTATCCTCCCCTGACCCCACGTGACCCCTCTCACTAGAGGTCGCTTTGCATGACATGGTTAAGTAATATCAAAGTATAGAAGAAGCCCTGCTGGATAATATTGTTGTATAAAAAATCAGGGGCTGGATAGCCTAGTGTTAAGGGTGTTTGACTCGCAGCTGAAAGGTACTGGGTTTGAACTCCAATGTCCCCAGTCCTGCCTGTAGGCATCCTTGAGCAAGATGTCCAAACCCCTATCTTGTGATAATTACATGTATATTAAATGGTAAACTAAATAGTAAACCTTACTTAATGGTTGATTGTAAAGGTGTCATTGTGGTTGACGCGACGAAATCTGCTTCTTCCCAACTAGACTGAATTCCAAGTGGGACCTGAGAAGGTTATGCAAAACAGTTGGAGCCATCGCTCTGCCCAGGATGGTGAGCAAGCCAGCATGTCTGCTTCCTTTTGATCATCCCCCCGATCCCTTTACACTGACCCTTATACTGAACTAAATCAATTAGTCCGTCTAACCTGACCCTTTACCTTGTTGCAGACCCCTCCGACCCCAGAGGAGATGGGTCACTGCGACAGCGTTTACCTGTCAGAGGTGGGAGACACCCAGGTGGTGGTGTTCAAGCATGGTGAGTCCTAGCGTCACACCATGTCCTCCATTACCCTGTTATCATCCCCTTCATCATATTGCCTTCTTTATGTCGTTTTATTATGGCTGTGTTATACAGCACTTGTGCTACAACAATCAAGGCACTTATTGCTTTTTTTCTATGTATTGCTGAGTATTTGAAATAATTTGATTGGAGTTTGATGAGGAAATCATTAGGGATGTAATGATTCACAGATGCTCATTGGTCTCCGATTTGAATGTTTATGGTGCAAGTGCATCAGCAACTGATCTACAAATCATCTGCCATCCAAGCATCAAGCCCGGAGCTTACGCGTTGTGTCCCAGAATTAAAGAAATGTCTAAACACAAAAGAAAAGAGGTAGCTCAGAAACACATCCGTTTTCAACAATATCGACTCAGTGAGACATAGATCACAACTATACATGTATTTGAACATATCAAAACGGAGCTTATTTTCGTGCCTACCTATTGGGCTGTGTCTGGACAGCAGAAGGTACACTGTGAAACACACTGTGTTGGTTCTATTTCCATAGGTTTAAGTTTAATCTTAAATTCAGTATTTGTATTACATTTTGTATTCGATTTTCTGAGAGGAATATTAAAAATCATGGAGAGCTGCACATCCCTACTATCATGTATTTATTTTTTTCTAACAGAGAAGGAAGACGGTGCCATCGCCACGATGGTGCTCCGAGGCTCCACTGACAACTTGATGGACGACATCGAGAGGGCAGTAGATGATGGCGTCAACACCTTCAAGGTTCTGGTCAGGGTAAGTGTCTCCCCCTTAGTCTCACAATCGACCAGAGTCATCAAGGCGGTAATGGACTCCCATACCCTAATACAGTTGTTGTATTAAGTACAAAGAGGCTGCTGCCATTACAATTCACCATCAAATGTCAAATACAATGGCGTAAAATGAATTGACAAATATTAAAGCCAAACAATTCTCGTCGCCTGTTCCTCCATCCAGGACAAGAGGCTTCTACCTGGAGCTGGAGCCACAGAGATTGAGCTGGCCAAGCAGATCGCCGCCTATGGAGAGGTATGCTTCCTATAAGCTTGCCTGCCTCTTAAGACATAGAGCAGGTCACCTGGCAAACAAAGGGTTGCTGGTACGGTCAAGCTTGTTGTTTCATTTCATGGTTACCACCACGGCCGGTCTGTGAGTCTGCGGCATTGATTGCAAAGTTTTTTGAGTTGCCGCCATTAATTATTAGAGCATTTTCTAAATGCAGTATATATTTTCTCACTGAGTCCTTGAGCCCCTCCCAGTTAGTAGGCTGGAGACTTGCAGAATAAAAAACCTAAATAACAGTGTTTTGTCCACTCTAACTGTGTGATACAAACTAGCGTAGCTGGGCTGGTTGAGTGGTGTGAGTGGGAGGGGTTTTGATAGTAAGATTATTGTAAACCAAGCGGTGCAGGTTTGCCAGCATTTTTTATTTGTAGAATGTATCAGTTGTAGGATGTGATAACATTGTAGGAACATTATTTAAATCACAATTGATCTCCATGGACTACTGATTTGTCCAGGCTATTGTAAGCCATGAGCTAGTTAAAATGTTAAACATTGCGACTTTAAATGTGTATCTTCCCCCTCTCTCTCTGTGAAGACGTGCCCTGGACTTGAGCAGTACGCCATCAAGAAGTTTGCCGAGGCGTTCGAGTCGGTTCCCCGTGCGCTGGCAGAGAACTCTGGCGTCAAGGCCAACGAGCTGATCTCCAAGCTGTACGCTGAGCACCACAAGGGGAACAAGAACATGGGCTTCGACATCGAGGTGCGTGTATAGTTCACACATGAGAATGCCCTGTTTATCCCCTTTTCCACAAGGGAATCTCCAGGTTAATTTGTTTTCCTGTAGTCCTTTTTTTTTTTTTTTTCCAGCACTGAATGATTCTCTCACCGTTGGACGCCATTTTAATTGTAGTGATTAAGTATTAAATGTGCTTCTTGTCTCTTGTGCTCTGTGATGGTCTCCAGGGAGAGGGCCCTGTTGTAAAGGACATGCTCGAAGCTGGTATTCTGGACCCGTACCTGGTCAAACACTGGGGGATCAAACTGGCAACCAACGCCGCCGTCACAGTGCTGAGAGTGGACCAGGTACACGCACATGCAACATTCACATGATGGATACAAACACTATATAAATATAGCTATTTAACTATATAAGTGCAACTAATTCAAAATGTTAAATGTGCTTTGACATCATGGTTCCTGATATCTGGTATGTGCCAAGCACCCGTGAGTTTAAAGGAAGGAGGTCATCGCTGAACAGGAAGTAGTTGATCTCCTTTTGGTTTTAAGTGTCTCGGCAACCTTTAGCTCAAACATGTTGTAATAGTACATATGCATACTGTTAAATTAAAACACAAAAGCCGACACACTTCTCTCATGCATTACTAACAGCGGTCTACTTAGTATTCAAAATGTTTTCTAGGTTTAAATTTCTTTTGCCGTTGTTGAAATGGAACAAAATCTCCTTCAAACCCTCTATCATCACTTAAAAGGTATTATGTTGTCAGTGAAGTCCAAACACTCTTAGACAGTGTTGTTACATTCAGCTCAGTAGAGAACAATATAGTTAAACATGGAACAGTAGTGAACCATATAGTTACCTAGTGAACAGTATTGTAACAGTCAACAGTGTTGTTTCACATGGAACGGTATAGTATCACATGGAACAGTGCTGTTACACATGGAACAGTGCTGTTACACATGGAACAGTGTTGTTACACATGGAACAGTGTTGTTACACATGGAACAGTGTTGTTACACATGGAACAGTGTTGTTACACATGGAACAGTGCTGTTACACATGGAACGGTATAGTATCACATGGAACAGTGCTGTTGCACATGGAACAGTGCTGTTGCACATGGAACGGTAGTGAACAGTGTTCTATTCATGGGCCAGATCATTATGGCTAAGGCTGCA
>OOFG01056886.1:0-11337 GCA_900323295.1 Molva molva
TGTTTTAATCTGAAGTGAGTGACAAAGTGTACAAACAACCACTGGGGAAGGCCAATGCATGCTCCTCTTGGACACTTCTGTTTCTGTGTAAAGTTGCTCAGTCTCTAGGTCGATGCGATGGCACGGTTTGGGCCACTGCGCTGTGGCTTAGTCATGTGGAACGTGGGCGTCAAGAGGAGCCCGGTCTGTTTGTTTGCCCACAGATGTTTATTTGGTGTTTGGATAGTTGTTGGTGGCCCGTCTTATTATTTTGTTTGGATGGGAGAGTGTACTCAACAAAGAGTTTCTGTGATTTGAGGTTGTGTGTGGATTGAAGCTTTTGAGGAGACATTGAGGATGGGTCTTGATCTATATTTTGAGAGAAGGGGGTGAGTAGCCACTGGTTGTTTACATCAGGGGTTTCCAAACTATTTCCTCACCTAATGAGGTACTTTTAGCCCAGAACCCATCAAAAAATGTTTGTAGCAAAAGCAATGCATTCTCATTACCATGTTAAAAAACATAGAGATGATTGAAATCTATCCATGGTTATGTATACAAATACAGTATTGCTGTTTTCAGTCTTCAAACATAATGATGTAATAAAAAATACATTTTTATTTTGGCCATCCCATTTAGCATGAACTTGATCACCTGTTACGGCCGCTGCTGGATTGATGTCGTTTCCTACAACACCCCTCCCTCATGTTGCCGTCTGATGTAGAAATGTTAAATTATATCGAAGTGGACTCCGCTAGGACTTTTATTCCCATGAGCTCTATTATACCTCTTGCCACAAAGAGCTACTTTAAGTCCCTGGTGGTGTGTGTGTTTGTTCTGCAAGAGATAAGCGAGAGCCCTATAGGTAGCAGTGGTTCTCTATACCTACTGTTTGGAAATGTACTACTAATTAGTGGCATTTGAGGCATCAGCAAATTCTCTTTTCTGGGTTGATCAGACATTGATTAGGCATTTCAGGGTGACATTTAAATACATTTCGAATGAATGGAGTTGAGGAAATATTTATTATTTGTGTGGGAATATATATATAATAAATATAAAATATAATATATATTTTAGTATTTTTTCATGATGACGTTTGAAAACTAGAGAGTGGAACTACTGATTAAGCTTAATTAATCCAAAATTTCCCAAATCATTTTCCCCCCCAGTATAAAACATCACAAAAATACTATTATGTCATTTCAAGACTATTGTCAGACCCCCAAATGCATCTAAAATGAAAAATAGGAATTATCCTCCAACTAATCTGGGTGTTACACTAATCCTGATTAGTATCATCCAGGCCTAGTGTAAGCCTGTGGAAATGATCGAAGGGTTAATGAATAAGCATGGTCCTTATTCCCCCCGCCCCCCACGTGACATAACTCTACTGCAGACCTCAATACGTTCCGAGGCAAGTGTGTACCTCAAAATCAGTCAACGCCACTTGACACCATCGAATGGCTGTAACTTTATTGAGTTTAGTTGACAAGACAAGTGCAGCAGGTCAGGGAGCATGGACAACCAATTTTAGCATTCACTCGACATCTTGGACACATGGACTTGACAAATCCCACTTATAGTTCCCCATTGAGGTATCACTCTGAACTCTATTGACCAACAGGCTGCACTGCCATGGGTCTGGAAACTCATTAAGTGATTTTGGTATTTGCTCCAGGAGGCTGCACTTCTTTTGTTTGTTAGGCATTCATTGGCCACAACAATTTCCTACAAAACAATGTGTCCATGGCCTCAGTGCTTTTTGTAATGTCTTGGATTCGCCCTAAACACCACCAAAAACAAATTGGTCAATATGCAAATATGCTAACTGAAAGGCGATCCGTTTTTTTCCCTTGAGAATATTCTTGTCTCTAAACCTGAATGGTGAATGACACGCTTAAACCAAAAGCAGGAAAAGGACAAAAGATGAGTCCGTATCCATGAGCTGCATGCGTGTCTGGTGTATGGAAACACTTCCAGCGGGTTGCATTGTGCCTTACACCACAATAGCCCCATATTATGTTATCATGCACTATACATGAACATCCTCAAGTGGCCATTCTTGCCACAAACAGAACCCAATCCTTCGCACGCATCTTTTCAGCAGAATCCCTCCCAATGTCCTCCTTCCACTGTAGGGTCCACCCCACCCCTCCTTTCCCACATCAACACCAACAAGGGTGTAGCTCTACAGTGTGAGCCAGCCATTGACTGTGGACTACTAACTGATGCTCAACTAACAGCTTTGTAGGCAGTCTGCATGTGTGTGTGTGTGTGTGGCTGTTACTGCGATAAGCTTCACCAGAGCATTAGGCTTAAAAGGCAGCATTAACCATAGGATATTAACATTTAGCGTTTGCTGCTCTGGTCTACAGATTTTAGGAGGAACACATCTAGCAGTTGACATTGAGCGGTAAATGTAATGAAGACGGCAGTAGAGGAAGTTGGAAGACCTTAAAGACCCCTGAAAAGCTAAAAGCAAACGAGTCAATCTCAGTAACGCTCCCTCGACTCGAACAAACTTTCCTATTCTCTTTGTCTCCCTCCCTCCCTTTGTAAACTTCCCCCTAAATATTTTCCCTTTGTCCGTCCATCTGTCTCCTTCGTTTCTCCCTTTAGTCTCCCCCGACCCGTCTCTCTGCAACATCTCGTACACACACTGCAGCAAATGTAATTCTTACATCACCCCCCCACTCGTGTCATTTTGGAGGTTGAATGGGTAATGGTGGTAGTAAGGGTGGTGGTGGTGAGGAGGGGGGTGGTGGAGATGGTGTTGATCAGACACTTACCCTTCCATTGACATGGCGGTGTAGGAGACGCACAGAATACCTGATTTGTTTTTGTGTTTTATTTTTATTTTCAGTCTTAAGACGTTTGACTTGCTGACTTAAGTTGTGCGACAGCCCTCCCAACTTTAACTCAGAAAGCCTCATTTTGGCTTTGACTCCAACCCTTCATACCGTCTGCCTCCCCCCCCCCGCGGGAGTAGGAGGGTGTGCGAGGGTGCTACCGGCCCTGAGACACCAACGTGTTATGTGGAGGGAGAACAATGCGCATGTTGGTTGAACATCCAATGCACGACCCCAACACACACACGCACGCACGCACACACGCACGCACGCACGCACGCACGCACGCACGCACGCACACATTGATTTATTTTCTTCCATGCGGTGTGAATGATATTGACCTAGAAGAGAAGATGTGAGAGAGAGAGAGGAAGAAAGAAAGAAAGAGATGGGGTATATGGCAAGGGTGTCAGTGCATTCTCTGACATTTGAACAAGTTATTTGAAGGCTATATCCCACAGTTCCTTTCGGATTCGTAAAATAAAGAAAGAAAGTCAAGCCTCTAGTAATCACACAGGTGAGTGTATAGATCAATCTGTTTTGGTTAATACACCCCATCATTAGCATCAAGCAGCACACACAAGAAAATTACTCACTCTGGCTCGATGGAATAACGCGGTCGCTAGGGAGCCAGCCCTTTTCTCTGCCTCAGACTCACATAATTACATGATATCGTTTGGAGCTCCTAAATATTGCTTTAACGGAGATGTATCTTAACTCCATTAAACCCTATGTACGCCGCTGAGCGAGAGATACCTGTGAACTCAATGTTTGCCTCCAAACACGCTCCTTAGACTGAAGAAACAGCGGTGCATTAAAGGTGGAGGAGGAAAAGCAGCAAGCACACACATTACCGTTCCTCAGGTAATTGGCGCCTCGGCGGGAAACGCACACCGCACGGATATTTACCAACGGTCACTCAACCTGAGACAACACCGTGTTCATTGTGAATGCTGAACACGTCTCATGTCTGCGCTCTTAGTATACAATGCGTGCAGAAACGGTGAAGACTCAGATAATATTTGATATTCTCTCAATCAGCCAGCTTCTTTTCTGTAATTTTACAAAACTTCAGAGATCAAAAGATGAAACTCAGACAAGATGAAACAATAAGGATCTGTAGTGGACCTATTGCAGCCCTCAAATCCACAAGAGGAATAATTGAAATGTGTCAAAAAAGATGGGCCTTACTTGTTCATCCCATCTCATCTTTGAATATTATTCTGTGGGGCTTACTAAAAGCAACAGTAGCAGACTTTTATGCTATTGTACTGAATCCTTCTCCACTGCAATACTTCAAAGGTAGCCTTTTTTATTGCACCTCGAAAATGTCTGTGTTGGTGCATTGTGTTTTTAGATATTTATGTTGTTTAGGTTTGGGTTTTAACTTGAAATGTGGCATATAGGAATAAAGAAAAGAAAAATAGGTGAAATAAAAAGTACACGCATATATGTGTGTAATATATATATATAAAAGACCAAATAAATCAGTGTTTAGGCATTTTAATATGTTGTTGTTTGCCATAGATCTTTCTGGTTGGAAACTTCTAGAAACTTCTATAGTCTAGAAATGTTAAGGAGGTTGTCTCCCACAGGGTATTGTGAAATGAGAGCTAAGCAATTTTGACACAACCTAGATTACCTTAGACTAGGTAAATTGATGACATACTCAAAGGTTAATCAGATTTTCAAATTAGGAGACAGTGGTAATTTATCTTCCTTTGACCCTACCTTTAACCATTCAAGTATCTCTTTCAGGTGGAAGATAATTGTAAGATGAACCTAAGTCAATTGGAAAGTCTGCAGAACAATTTTAGCAATCAGTAAATTAAGGGTTTCAATCTTTTATGTTATGACAGTGTTCTTACACATACAGGTACACTGTAACGCAAACAGGTAGATGTTAACCCAAAAAAGGTTTTTTGGATTCAATTGTGTTTTAATTGAGTCTCATGTCCCCATTAAGTTGTTTGAGCTGAATGCATAATAACCATGTGACTCAATCAAAACACAATTTAATCAAAACAAAGTTGGGTTAGCAAAAATGGCTGATAGCAGTTTTAACAAAAATATGTAGACCTTAGTACAAACATACATACGTTCACTTTAACACAAACAGGAACATGATATGTGTATTCATGTGTGATGTGTGTGGAAGGCCAAATAAATGGTTGTTTTTATATAACTGCCAAAAGCTTCTAGTGGGGAAGAATCAAGTCTCGGAGGTTAAAGAGAACGCCATTAACTGCCACAACTCTCCGCGTCAGCAACATTTTGATACACCCATCATGAGTGGCACGTTTTAGCGTGTGAAAAGAAACCCCACTTCAACATCAATTCAAGGCAGGAGGCATTTGTTTCCATTCGAACTCAAGTCGCTTAGATTAACTTTCAAAGCATATTCGGCGGAGAGTGAATAAAATCTGTTTCTGCCGTCACTCCCAGGTTCCAGCGTAAAATGCTGACATCTGAAAATGCGAAAACGAGTAGTGGAGATTATTTTTTTATGTTGTGGCGCCATGTATTCTCTCATTAGGTACAGAAACACGGTGAACACTTTGTGTTTGGGATCCGGGGAAATAAATCCAGTAATGGAATATTCTCTCAGGAGAGTGTTGGTTCATCACTTATAAAGGAGTTGGTAATCCATTTAAGTCTGGGTTTACGTTTTCTTTATGAGCCCCAGATTTGTGTATGATCTTATGGGCTTAAGAGCTGCTAAACAAGGAAAAATTACAAATCATTGACAAACCAAGGGGCCCTGATTATTGATCCAGGGAAATCGAAGATAAACAGCTTTTCCTGTGACCCTTCCTTGCCAATAGGTCCACTCTATGCGGTGCACTGTATTGTACAATAGCTCAGATAATCAATGGAGAATTACAGCCGTCTAATTCTCTCCCATCTACCGGGGTTATTTGTTTTCATTTCCGTGCGGAAACCTGGCCATTGGTCCCTCTAACCTAGAATAGCCTCCTTATAGCCTGTGTGGATGCTCGGACCTTGGCCAAGGTCAGCTTATACATGGCCATCCAAGAGGCAATCTAAAACCAAACCTAAATCCCAATTTTGGATGTCTAAGAGAGACACTAGATACCTCTTATCCCCTGGAAAACAGTAAATCGGTTTTTACAGCAGAAACAACCAACCATAAATAAATAAACAGGTTGCAAAAGCATCTAGTAAACAATGTAGTTCTTCTCTGTATACTGAGCATTTTGATTCTTTCCCTTTCTCCTGTATTACATAGTCTTAGGTGATTTAATCAAGGGGGGCACATGGAAATGTATTTAATTCAGAATTACATTGAGCACTAACAGATCATTCATGTACTATGAATGTAAACACGGTAAAGTCATTACTCTGCTGAAGTCTGGGGCCACTATTAGATTACTGTTTGTTATGGGATGATTGGACCTGACTGGGAAGTTGGCGTTATGGGCAATATGAGTTATACACCGCTAAACTGTTTAACAGCTATTAGCCTTAGTATGAAGCATGCCTAACATGGCCGCAGCATAAAGCTGTGAAGAAAACTAAACACACACACACACACACACACAGTACATTGAATACAACGGAAATATCATTGCTAGCGTAATGTCTAACATGTTAACTTGCTAGCTAACATGCTAGCTGGAAAACACCGCTGTTTTATCCCACGACTGGCGAACTTGATCTTGGCTATATAAGCACTCAGGTGTTAAAAGTTCCCTTGTATGACTTAAGGGTGTTTCAGCAGGGTTATGTGGTCCAGGCCAGGGCAATAATGATGCTGACTGGATGAACAGACCAGCCATTCTCAAACAGCTTACTGTAGTCACTTCTCTATCACAGACAGTGATTACTCCAGGTTGCATGTTTTTCTTTCTCCTGCAAACAGCATTTTTTTCCCCCACCCAAGAAACCAATTACTTTTTTTGGGGACTCGGAGTACGAAATGATGGAATAACACAGATGTAATGCCTTATTATGAATTAGATTCAAAGTACACATGAATAGAATCCTGCACAATGGTTTTGAGTAGATTGTAAATGACAAAAAAAGGATTGAATTTGTATTTGTGTATATTGTGACTATCGTAAGGCCTTGTTCATGGAGAAAAAAATCCCCTCCTTAAAGGCGGAACATATGAATAGATAATGATTATGAAGAACTCTATTGACTGTGGTCTTCGGCAACAGAGTGTCCTTCTTTGCAACTCCCAGCAACACAATAGGAACGTTCCAAGACTCAAGGGAGTCCCCACTGTCTTCTTCTCAAGCCCTTGTGGCAAAGCACTGTACAAACTAAACTCAACAATCTGCATATAGCAGTGCACAACCCTCTGTAGCACCACATTAATGGAGTTGGCTGTGTAAACCAAGAGCCATATGTGTGACCCGGGAGCTGAATGCATTACCAAGGAGCCAAATGCGTAACCAAGGACTCTGAGCTGTTGTCGAGGGTCTTTTCCGTCAACAAACAGTTGTTATCGTCAAATCAAAGCAAATACAAACAGCACAAGGCGATCACTTAGCCATTTTGTGTGTTTGTGTGTGTTCTTTTTACATCTTTCACAACACACAGGCTGTTGTTAGGACCTGATGTGTGAGGCTAGGAGACGTGTGTGACAGCTGCCGTGAAGAGTAAATGATCCGACCGAGTTGGAGGCCCTCAGGAGAGCCTCGTACTTTACTGTTTACTCAGATGAAGCCCCGGATCCATCAGAAAAGGATGATATAATTACTTTAGCCTCTTTAAATATTAAGGGGCCCGCTTCTCGTGCAAAGACACAGTTTGATACTGCGTGTGGATATTTCCTCTGACATTAAATAAAACATTTCTCACCAAGCATTAAGCGGAGCAGGGTTTGAGAGAAGTTTTGGAGTGTGCTTTCCTCTCTCCCTTTTGGCTTCATTATCTATATTGCTTTTTTTATCTGTTCATGGCTTTTCAATCAATTATAACATAACTTAGACGTTTTTATACTAAAGATAGCCAGATGTTAAGTGTATAATTGGTTTGGTTGTTATAGTTGTTAGGTATTACCGACTTTATTCTGCAATTCCCGATGGCTGGTTATTATTATTATTGTTTTGTTTTTCTTGCACTTTAGCCTTTTGTGGCGGCTTTTTAGACTCTTGTGCAGGCCAGTTTGCTGGAATTGCCAGAATACACACGAAACAAATTGCCAGTTTTATATTTACATATAAATGCTAGACAGAGGCACCACAGCAGTCCCAGCATGGAGGCAAGGCCATGGCAAAGTAATTTTTTATACATGACCAAACTTCTCCAGGCCCAAATCGCTTTTCTTTACCGTACCCTCAATTTATTAACAAGTAAATCCTTACCTCTACCTTACACCACATCATTTCAGTGACAGCTTTAAGTTTGTCTCCTGGAACAGCAGGATGTTGTCATAGAGATCTTTTGTATAGCCTCTTGGAAATACTTGACGTCAAACAAACAATGTTGTGGTTATTTGTGTGTGTGTGTGTTTGTGTTGGTTTGTGGTTTTGTGTGTGTGTGTGTGTGTGTGTGTGTGTGTGTGTGTGTGTGTGTGTGTGTGCGTGCGGTGTGTGTGTGTGTGTGTGTGTGTGTGTGTGTGTGTGTGATTCTCATGGGACCTGCCTTCTCAGGGCCCAAACCCTATCAGTTCTGATCTCTCTAATCTGGCTCAAAGGCTTGTGGGTTTGCAGGAGACAATCTAGTCACCTGAGGAATACCATTGAACAGGATTACTGAGTAAAGTGTACGTGTGTGTAAATGGTAAATGGACTGCATTTATGTAGTGCTTTGTCAGACCAGTGGCCACTCAAAGCGAATCCCAAATAATGCCTCACATTCATCCATTCATACACGACTGGCTTTGGCCATGAAAGGCCAAAGCCAGGTCAGCCAGGGTTAGGAGCCTTGTTCAGGGACACCTCGACACTCAGCCAGGAGGAGCCAGGGATCTAACCATCAACCTTCGGTCGCCTGATAAACCGCTCTACCTCCTCAGCCACGGCCCCACTAACGTGTGAATGTACCTGTGTTGTTTTGGGGTGACGGGACTGTGGACTACATGTACCAGCTCCTCCGGAGCGAATAACACGCAAACGGCCAACCCCAGCAAGACCTGAGCTTCAGGTTCCTCCTGAGGGCTAGAGAAACCCAGCGACTAAGAACAGCTTAGACGGCAGACAAGCCAACGTTTAGTTGAATACAATATGTCATTAGTAGCGATAATAACTCTAACTTTGACGTGACGCAGACACTAAGAGTAGCACCTAGCTGCAACATGCTGGTGAGTTCTGTACTGAACTGGGAGCTGGGATTAGAGCTAACAAACATCGTTTAGGATACAGCCGTTTTCCAGATTTAGCAATATTTAAAATATCAGACAGACTTTTTATTAGTAGATGGTGTCCTGCTGTTTTAACCACTGTATGTTTATGCCTGTTTCTTTTCTTCTATCATTGTATATTATTGGATTTATGATTGATTGTGATTGTTGTTCTTATGCATTCTTTCTGTTAAACACTTTGTAACTTTTTGTTTGAAAAGGTGTTCTGTAAATAAAGCTTTACTTACTTACTTACTTATTAACTTACTTACTAACTTACTTACTTACTTACTTACTTACTTACTAACTTGCTCGGTGCAGTACTGATAAAATCGAATGGCTTCTCAGGTCGAGTGGTGCTCGTTGGTTCATCCTCTCCAGGGAAGGGAGATGCTCTCTGTCATCCTTCACAGAGATCTCTTTGTGATCCTCATAGACTCTTACACTTTAATAGTGCGTAGAGTTTAGTGTGTCCCCGGCTGAGCACCTCATGTAAAACTGCATGTGTTCCATTCTAACGGAAGTCTCTGCTTTAATGGAAGTGTAACATGTTGACATCCCATAGTTTAGGATTAGCTGAGGGGTTGGGGGTTCCTTCCTTTCAGGAGTGTCTCAGCTGTTTCAGAAGGCTGTGTAAGACGAGAGATGTGAGTGGTGGACCTGGGTCCATCAGCGCTCTATGCTCACAGCATCTTCTACTCCATCATACGTTTTCTGTCAGCTTTTTCTGAATCACATTTGCTGTGATTTCAACGTGATTTTTTTGCTTGGAAGATCCGACGGATTCTAACGATGTGTTATCCACGATTTGAGACGACATCTTCACAAAACATTATATTTTCAAAGGGGGAAGACAAAAAACCATACCTGTAGACTGATTTTTATTTATTTATTTATTTTATTTATTTATTTAAGAAAACATTTTGCGATAGAGAGGGGGAGGGAAAGCTCACAACCAGGCAGGATTTGTCACCCGGATTTTGTATTTGATTGCATTGAAGGAATTCACCTTGAAGGTTTTTCATTACTCCGGACTTCAGATTCAATTCCATTCAGAGTCAAAGTGGAACCATCTAGCGACCCACATAAGCAAACCAGAAGTGAGAGATGGCACCCCAATATGCTGGCCCCCATTCTGTGTAAGTAATGTTCTTCTGCTACGAACAAAGCGTCTGGGTAAAGTCAGAAGTACTACAAAACAATTATTGCTACACTATTTCACAATGGCTTAGTGTCTAGTGTTGAGGTCCTGATATACAGCGGCCCCGGGGCCTACGGATGTTTTCCCTCCAGCGCTCCAGATGTAAAACCCCCATGCACTCCTGTTGGATATAGAGGGTGGAATGCACATCCTCGTACTTACAGTAACTTTAAGTGACTGAACACTGATTCTGTACTCTGGGACATCTGCATGTGGAACAAACCAGTCCATGAGGACATTGCTCAGGAGCTATTGGCGTACTTTAGAGGAACCATGTTTTTGTATCACTATGAGTGAACCGGGACAGCGCTGTAGCAGAGCCCGTGGTTCTTCCGTGTGCGTCTTGCTACAATGCTGCACGCATAGTAAGGCAATGACCAGACAGCGATGTCCATTTGTGTGTACCCTGGCGTTTTCAAAGGGTCCCACTACTCTTGTTGTTGACATTTGGGATATTTCATGATGTATTTACAATTTGAAAACGTATAACATAGTACCCATGTGAGTATGAAAGTACTCGTCCTCACAGATTTAACAAACGGACAAAGAAAGAAATGAAGAAACTAATATTCTAAATAATTGTATCCTCAAAATGTGTTAAGGCCTATAGAGCTATGATGTGGAAATGGTTTGCAAAGCAAAATGTATCCAAAATGAGAAACAGTACGTAACTTTAACCTTTAACAACAATGCTATTTAATATTTCAGGTATTTTTCCTGTAAACATTTTATTCTTTTTCTAAGCGTGGCACAGTGTGGTTCATGCTCGTGAAAGAACTGCATCATTGGCTTCATCGCATTTGGACAGAACTTTGTGGAACTCTGCAACAGGACTGTGAGCGGTAATGAGCCCAGGGCCAAAGTCAGCTTAAATGCAAAGTGATCTGTAATCATAAAATCATCCAACTCGATGTAAATGAATGCAAAGCGCTCAGGTTGCAGCAGATGGTTGTATGTGCTTGTTCTCTGGAAGACATTTGTCCTTTCATTGA
>OOFG01056894.1:0-10025 GCA_900323295.1 Molva molva
TCACCAAAACACACACAGACACACACATGCACATCACACACACACACACACACACACACAAACTCTCCCTGCCTCTTCCTCTGGGCTCTTGTTTAACGAGGAGCAGGCGTGGTGCTGGGAGCGGCCACAGCTGGAGGAGGAGGAGGAGGAGGAGGAGGAGGAGGTGGAAGGAGTCAAATAGCCTGGGAGAAGTTCCCCTCTAATGCATCCCCCCGGACCACCAAAGCTCTTCACGTTCACAGCTTCACTCCACGGTTGGCCCGGCAGGCTTCTCCTCCATCAAGTACCGGTCCGTAATGATTCACAGCAGCCACGTCATGCTATCTCTGGCTTGCCGCCGCCACAGCCTCTTATCGTGTCCAAGAAAGCCCTGAGAATACGATGGGCTCGTGATTTGATACGCTGTGCATGTTTTGAGTCCTTGACGGGGAAGGTTCAGAGAGTTAAACATTAAACAATGAAGGGCAGCAGTGACTTCACTGCCGTGTGTGGATGCAGGCAAGAACATGAGGGTGGTTTCCAACTCTATAAAACTACCTCTCCCGGGAAGACAAGCTCTATAGCGTTATTCTACTTGGGTCGGAGTCAGCACTCTGCTGGGGGACCATGAGCTGTGTTACGTTATGTGTAACTACAGTACATGGATTATCTGAGGGTTCGGAAAAGCAGCGATCTAATGCCAAATCTATTTTGGGTGATCAAATGTTTGTTGCATACAGTAAATGTGATCATTGTTGTCATCCAAATCTCATGAGACAACATTTCCCAAAATAATGTTGCAGAATAAATGACAGCACCAACTTGACTTGCATAGGCTACGTCATTACATTGATATTGCAACTCCAGCTAGGATAGCATAACATTACCTGTCTGGTGAACAGTATGGCTGTATCCCAGTAGTCAGAATGCTATGTTAATAACATGAATTGTCTGGTGGACACTATCGATGTATCCCAGTAGTCAGAATGCTATGTTGATAACATTACCTGTCTGGTGAACAGTATCGCTGTATCCCAGTAGTCAGAGTGCTTGTCGTTGTTCTTGTTCATCTTTTTCTGCCAAGTGCAGAAGTTCCGCAGGGTCATTGCTGCGTTCCCTGACACCTTGGGTCCCTTGTCGGCCTCGCTGATCATGACGAACTTCACCACCACGATACTGATGGAGTTATGAATACTGGGGTGTTTGTAGAGCCTCGCCGCCACCGACATCAAGGTCAAAAGGTAGTGTTTCAGGTCGTCCCCGTGGAATTCCACCATCGATTCGTCCGCGACGACCAGCGTCTCCACATATCGGGGGATGGACGCAAATCGCTTGGATCTTCCGATTCGCTTCAGCATGCCTTCAGTCACATTGTGTTTGGCGTTCAGATTCTTGTATTTTTCTAACGACTGCGCGCCCTCGGGACTGATCTCGGTTTCCACCGCGCACCTGGACGTGGAGTTCGCCCCTCGCAGGTTGTTGCTGGCGGCTCGGCGCCGTATGCTGTGCGCGCTCTCCAAGTCATTCGCGCTGTCATTTCTGAGCGGACTGATAAAGTATTCCCAACCCTGGTACCCAAACGCGCCGTGCACCCCTCTGCATAAGCTCAGCGCGGCGTAGGAATATTGGTCTTTGTTGACGTAGCCAGAGTAGAAACACCGGGTGAGTTCTGGGGTCACGTCAGTGCTCACCAACACCGTGTCTTGCGCAGAGACGGAGGGAGCGAGAAAACTGGAATCTTGCTGCAAGTCGAGCACCAGCTCCTGCTGGAAGGCGCGTATTTTCACTACACATCTCTCCTCGCGGATGCCCAAGCCGTTGGCAAATCCCCCCCTCTGGTTGTGCTGTACCCCGAGCCTAACAGGGAACACCACCTCACGTTCAACACCATGAACATCTCTTAAGAAGGCGGCGACATAAGCGCAGAGGAGAAATGCTGTCCTGATAAACATGACGATATCTGCATTCGGCAAAGAATGCAACCACCAAATAAGAAGTGTGTTGCTTTATCTCCAGTGATCGTGGTGAGAGTCCAAGTCCAGGATGAGATAGTATTTCCAAGGCACCGTTTTCTAAATCCTTGGTGCTTCAAGTCCTCCCAGTGTAAACTCCTCCTGGCCACGAGCCGTTCCCATCCTCCACCTGCATGTGAGTTAAGCCGATCTGTTGCACTCGTGCATCCTTCTCGTCATGTGTGTATACTTATGGAAATGTTATCTTCCCCCCATTTGGAGGGGGGCGGGAAGGTCTTTGGGAACGGTCACTAGACGCGGTTTTAGCGCTCGCCACGCGCACACTTAAATACTCACTCAACCCCTGCTGCCACCGTGTGCCTCACGAGCACGCGCGTTGGGTCGCGCACTTGTCTCTGCTTTCTAGGATGTGCAGCAAATCTGCCAGTGTCGAACGTCTATTAAGTTATTGCATTGCTCCAATACATATGTTACAGGTGTACAGGTGTGGATATTGCTTTTTTGCTATATGGCTTTGCATACATTAGGTTCCATCGAGAATATAAATCTACGATTTATTTCAGCAGATTATGTATTTGTATATACTGATTATGAATGAGCCCTATTGGGTCGTTGATATTATAAGACAAACTCTCATATCTGCAGTAGTTAATGATTGGAGCAGCTTGGATATTAACATGTTTCAAAGAGTTTTATTTTAGACCCCTACTTTCTCTCATGGTCCTCGCTAAGTAACTGTTCATTGTCATTGTTAAACGTGGGCGACATCTAGCGGGCAACAAAGGAACAATCTATTTGTCTGTGATATATAGAGTCATACATAAAATATTACTTGGGGAACTTCCCCTATGGGAAACAATACTCAAGGAACAAATGCAGAGATGATACATACAATCAAATATTTATTTGACAATTATTCTAAAGGTATTGCGTGCGAAGAGTGTCCTCGCTCACTTGTTGTTCGGTTGTTGCAACCCGTTGCTATGGACGCAATATGGGTTGCTAGTCTAAGGACCCAATTTACGCCCTGCCTGTAGCAAAGCCTCAACACAAATGTGGATATAACATTTGCAGAAAAACATTGACATATTAATTAAATGAGAACTCTTAAGAATATTCCATACAGAAGTGAAATAACTACCGTAGTCATATTCACAATGCCAATTTTGGGACCCAGTGTCGTTATTCTAAGAAGGCATTTGTCACTGCTTACCAAGTGTAGTTTACGGACGACTATTGCCGAGTAGTCATCTAACGTTATAGAGAGTAGCGTGTGTGCTGGTGATGATGAATTATATGTACAAAATAAGCCTTATCGTTTTACAGACAATTTTAATTGAACCTAAACGTGACTACGGAAGACCATGGTAGCTTTTAACCAAACACAGTTTTACTGATATCAACAGGTTGCCGTGTAGAAAAGTTGTCAAGCCGCTGAGATAGCTTGTCAAGCCGCTTGGATAGCTCGACTTCCGAGGAAAATACGATGAATTCATATCACGTTCTGGAGCTGGTAGGAGAGGGCTCCTTCGGTCGTGTTTACAAGGGGAGGAAACGGTTCACCGGACAGGTAAATACCAGTGAACTTCGTATATTCACTTATTTATTTTCTATTGATTATTGCATGTTTTTACAGTAAGATAGGCTTCACTTTTGGACTGTATTTAAATGTATTGTGTTACTTCTTTATCCGTAGGTGGTGGCCTTGAAGTTTATTCCAAAGGTGGGTCGGTCTGAAAAGGAGCTGCGTAGTCTCAAGAGGGAAATTGATATCATGAGGGGACTTCAACATCCCAACATTGTCCAAATGTTTGACAGCTTTGAGACGGACAAAGAGGCATGTATTATTATTATTGAATTGATTGAGTTGATTATAGCCTATTTGTGTATGTTATACTTGATTATGGATTACTTTTGAATGATAACAATTATAACATATTTGTGTGCAATAGGTTGTGGTTGTAACTGAGTATGCAGAAGGGGAGTTATTTCAAATTCTTGAGGATGACGGCCAGCTTCCAGAGAACCAGGTATGTAAATGAATGCTTTATTATTACACATCCATAAGTCATACATACACATTTGAGTGATCTTCAATTGGTTTGTTTCTTCTTTTGAGGTGCAAGAGATCGCCTGCCAGCTTGTCTCGGCGCTGTATTATTTACACTCCCATCGAATTCTCCATCGAGACATGAAACCACAAAACATTCTCTTAGGAAAATGTGGGGTGGTGAAACTTTGCGATTTTGGGTAAGTCCATTATTTCTTTTTCTCAGAATAACCACACACAATAACATGTCTCAGGGAAGGGAATCGCTATTGCTTTTGTTATTTTTCTTCCCTTTAGTGGCAGGTGTCAATTTCCATACTGAACTATACACGCTGGTTGGGGAAACAGAAATTGCACAAAATGTTTGTGTTTCAGTCCCTTGGGTTTGTCCGAACCCAGTTATAACTGGGTTAGGGTTATTTCCTAACCCAGTTATTTTCAAACTTTGGGTAACAATGCAACCCATATGTGGTGGGTCACAGTGGGCTTAAGTCTGAGCTAGGCCAACAAATCTACTTTAGATAAGTAATTTAAAGTCTGATAGCAGACAAGCTCAAACCTGGATGAACGGGGCATTTCACTTTCTTTTGCCCCTTATTTGTTTCCACTAATCATGTTGCCAGAGCGTCTGTAAGCGTGTCATTTGCTTTTAACGCAAACACAAACTCGGCCAGCAGTAGTAAACTGTTAAAAAGTGTCTGTAATGGTTTCAAGTCAACACCATGTAGACTGGCCACTGTGGAAATACACTACCCATTCTGAAAGCTTCATCAACTCACGCAATTTAGTTTATCTTCGGTAGAATAGCTCCGTAACTAAACAGGAAATAAGCCGTTACTCTGCCCCTTTCAGTTTCTGCAGACCCTGTGCCCTTTCCCCCTAGAATTTCTGCTATAACATAGTAGGACTACTGGATCTGAGATTAAGTCTGCACAAATTCTTCTGCAGAAATCCAACTGAACTCTGTGACAACTTCCCCTTTCAGTTTTGCCCGGTCTATGAGTGTCTCCACCTTGGTGCTGACCTCCATCAAGGGAACTCCGCTGTACATGTCCCCAGAGCTGGTGGAGGAGAAGCCGTACGACCACACCGCCGACCTCTGGTCCCTGGGCTGCATCCTCTATGAGCTGCACACAGGGGTGCCCCCCTTCTACACCAACTCCATCTTCCAGCTGGTGCAGCTCATTGTGAGGGACCCTGTGAAATGGCCTGCGGACACCATGAGCCCCACATGCATGGTACTACTCCACCCTAGTGTGTCAAGTGTGTGTGTGTCTCTATGAGCATTTAGACCTAGGAGATAAAGAGGGCATGAATCTCATGATGTTTTTCTCATTTCAGTATTCCCCAATGAATGAATGAAGCAAAAGCAATAATGTTTGAAGTTTGATGTTTTTCGGGTTGTCTGTCTTAGGAACACCATAAAGAAGACGCTTAACAGAACATTGAAACAAATCAAAGTGACTTGACTTTGTTACAAACAAATCCTTGTTACTTTGATAGAAAATACATTTGAAAAATGACGATTGTGATTTGTAGACTTTCGTTGTTGTTTTGTGACATGCAGGGGTTGTTTTGATGATTTTAAATACCATCGATGTTTGGCTGTTGGTTGGCTGAGAAATCATTGATCCCCCTAATCATGTCGTCATTGACACTCCACAGGGGTTTCTCAAAGGTTTGCTGACCAAAGATCCCCAGAAGAGACTGTCATGGCCGGACCTTTTGCACCACCCTTTCGTGGCCGACAGTGTTCTAGGTGAAGCTCTCAAAAACACCCCCAACCTTTAAATGAAATTATGTCACGTGTCTATGATCCACATCTTTGAGTGTGATGTGTTGTTGCAGTACTGCCAGGTGACAGTGTCTTCAGCCCCCTGACTGTGGCCCCCAGCCCTGACCTGCTGGCCCTCAAGCACCAGCAACTCAAGGAGAAGTCGGCCGGTTCTGGGAAGAACAGGTTGCTACGCAAGGTCTTGTCACAGACAGACAACAACCAGAACAGAAGAGAGGTAGGATGGATACACTTTTCAAGTCAACAACGGGAGGTTTTCAATCATGTGATCTGAAGTTCCGAAAAGAAGTTCAGGCGGGATTGTGGGCCCTATACAGGGATTATTGTCCTGGGAACAGCCAAACCATGACCCTGAAATCAAACGCTTAAGCCTAACCTCAAACCCTTAAACAAACCCAGACCCTAAAACCAAACCCTAACCCTAAACCCATCAAAACCCTGAATGTAATTTCCAATGGGATCCTACACCTTTAAGAGTTGTGCGTTTGCTCTTTTTCAGGGGGAGGGAGAGAGAGCAGCAGAAGTCCCAGGTTCAAGGAAGACCTCTGCAGGCCGTACACGGCCCAACAACCTCCCAGACCCCGCGCCCCCCCGTGAACAAGAGAAAGTCAAGGACGCAGCCAAAATGTTCCTCAACCTGAAGAAACAAGCAAGCACAACTACAAAACGCAGGTTTGCCCATTTTATATCTAGATATTTTAAATGATCTATGGTCAATTAACTGACATTTGTGGACCCAAACACATCAACCTAACCCAAACCAGCAAATACGTACAATTAAACCCATTATTTGAAAGGACATATGGAGGGGGGATGATACTGTAGTCGCTAGGGTGTTCGAATACCTTTCAAAGGGTACAGTGTTCGATCCCCAGTGTCCACAGCTAGATGCCCTGCCTGCTACTTAACAACATGTTTCTGAACTCACTTTAAGCTCTGGATAAAAGCATCTGCTAAATTGCTAAACAGAAGAAAATAGTACTAAGTAGTACTTATGGAGTAATTGTATGTTTTGTTCCTCTGCAGGGGTCAGATCAGCAGGGACTATGACCAGGAGTTTCCATCTGTAGAGGTCGGGCCGAGATTCGTGCGGAACCACAGCGAGGACGGACAGAATCCTTCACCTCGGCAGGTACGTGGCCCTGATTCATCATCCGGTAACACACTGTTTATAAAACATACTAAACATATTTATTTTTTAATATCAAGAGTTAGGCATCTTGCTCAAAGAGCTTACTTTACCTGTAGGCATATTTAGGTTGCATACATGGGGTTCGAACTCAGAACCTTTCAGCTGGGAGCCGCTAGCACCCTAACCACTAGACCGTCCTGTTGTATTACAATAATTATATTGATCTGTTATTCCTTTGTCAGGATGAGCAGACTGAAGAATATTGGCGGAGGTTGGCCCTAGAAACGGACCCAGGGGAGCTGACGTCGCCGGCAAACCACCGTGTCATTATTCCTCAAGTGAAGAACAAATTACTGGCTTTCAAATCCCAGGTAAGGCTGTGTAGACGATAGGCGAGTAAAGATTTTTGACATAGTTGGAGCAGTATTCCATTGATTGAGCGACTGTTTTTTGTTAAGCTCGTGGGCGGGATTCTGGAAGAGTCATGGCAGATTCTCCATCCGTTGAGAGTCTTCTCCAAGCTGCTTCTGAACTCTGACCTTGAGAACTCTCTTCATATTAGCTGTGAACTGGGTCTGCCCCATCTGCTCTTTGATTTGACCAGCGTGATGGTGGATAAGCTCACCGTTATTCAGGTAAATATGCTAAACGTCATTCACAGTCAGAGGAGGGATATCATCACAGTGGGATATTGAATGAGATTCATGCTAGCATGTCAGTAAAGGACTCTCTACTATCTATTCTTGTTAAGGAACCCTGGATTGACGATGTCCTCAGTCAGGTCCTTGCAGTCCTTCTAGCGTACTGGGACAGGCATACTGAATGGACCCAAGTTGAAAACAGGTTAAAGCTTTTTTGGTGTGCTTTTATCTTACACTAGATAATTTATCTGTATTATATAATGAAAATACAAATTTTTCATTAGCTGTCTTCTTACTTAATCCTACTTAATCTATCAAAAAAATCAAATTATTTATGAAATTATTTTACATTTGTATTTATTGTTAGTTATTTTCTACAATGAATTCTTTCACTATTTATGATGGAGAAAAGTGATACAAGATTCCCTAGTGATTGCCTGCCCTCTAGTGGTCATAAATCAATTCATGCTACTTGTAAACCTCTTAAAAGCCACACAAATTTAGATTATAATACATACCATCTGCTCTTTTACTGTAGACTGGAAGAGCTCATGAAGCCTGTTCTCAAGATTCTCAGTAAAACAGCTTCCACTCCTTCAGCAGTAAGCACTACATGATACACCAAATATGACATGTCTCATGAGCAAATACTCATACCAATGGATTAACATTGAAGCCTTGGTGGTTGAATGTGAGTTCCCTCTGTCTGTTCTGTAGGCGGTGGCTGCATCAGTTCTCTCTATGTTCACACACCATGGAGTATCTGTAGATGTTGACATCTGCACTCTGAGTGACGTGCTTAAAAACTCTTCCCTGGACTCCAAGGTGGGCAGCTGACATTTCCTTCACTAATAATGCCATTGAATGCTTGGTCAACAATTTCGGCTCAATCCTTTACTACATAAAAACTCCCTATACATGTCAAACTTTATTACAAATATTAATATTAATGCAAATATTCTAGAATATATATTCTAATAAACTAAACACAATCATTTATGATTTTATACCTGAACCTGGCCACCTTTTGTAAAATGAGCTTAGCCAACCTTCGAATTACTAGCACTGGAGAAGCGAGTTTCATCAGAATACAAAAACTAAAATAACACTTCTCCCTTCTGCCTCTTACAGCCACAGGTGTCCCTCCCTCCAGGCTGGGGAATATGTGACGGTCTTCTGTCTCTGCTGCTTCACTCAGTCTCTGAGGTCAGATAGTGAAGCTGACACACTGGGACTGCTAAACTATGCTTAAAATACATACAATGTGTGTTCAAATGGCCATGTCATCATCTGTAACCTTGTTCCACTCCCAGCCTGGAAATGGCTCTCCTTCCACGTCTCCGAGACAAGAGATCTGGTCTGATCTGTGGAGAACCATTGGTAACGCATTGGAAACACAGATAAACCCTCACTTCTGCTCCACAAAGGGTACTGTTTTTCCCCTCACTTTAAACTATACCAACTATTCTATGATATTTATTTGCAGCCGTTTTACATCTACATTTGTAAACGTGTACGTTTTTTCATCAGGATTGCATTCCTTCCTGTCCGCCATGCTGTGTGTCTTCACCAAAGACCCCAGCCTGTGTCTTCCTCTCTTCTCCGACAGCCAATCAGAATGCATACACACATTAGGCCTTGTGCTCCGCCATAACATGTGAGTGTTCAGCATTTATTATGTCTGAGAGTTGGCATTATTAGGGAGCAGGATGCGTTGTTAGGGAGGTTGACTTCCAGCCGAAAGGTTCCGGGTTCAAACTCCGATGTCTGTAGTGTAATCTCTAGTGTTGAGCAAGATTTCTAACTCCTACCTACTCATTCATGACATGTTTATCAAAAATTAAATAAAATCACTTTTAGCAGGATAAAAGTGTCTTCCAAATAGTAAACAGTAAATAGTAAATTGATAAAATGTCAGTTGATGTCAATACTTATTGGTCATAACAGTACAGTAGTACATAGTAATAGTAATAGTACATCATTCACCTTCTTGTAGGCCCATGTGTTCTGATGGGACTCCTGGAGTCCAGGAGGAGGACCTGGACAACTTGTTGGTCCTGAGCTGCCTGTTGCTGTGCTTCCCCTTCTCCCTGGACCTGTCACCGAGGACCCGGGCCAAGCTCCTGGACCTGTACGACCGCTGTGGGGTGGTGACAGGTCTCCTGCAGGTTAGAGAGCCCCCCCCCTGTGCTCCCATCCACACCAACGATTTAACACTTTATAGCTCTGGCGGTGGTACGTGCACAATGAGAGCGCGATGATGCTATTTGATCGGTGCTAATTTTCGAAGGATGTTGGATTTTATTGATGTCTGTGTCTGAACTTACCCTAGATGATCCAGACTCGTCCCCCTGCCCTGCTAGAGCTCCCTCTCTCTCTGCTGAGTCGTCTGCTTCTGTGCGACCCGGGCCGCTTCGTTCCCCGCCTCACGACGGCCTCCGTGGCCCCGCCCCGG
>OOFG01056973.1:3047-16823 GCA_900323295.1 Molva molva
ACCATCTCCCTTGGCAGCCCAGCCGGCAGCCAGCATTGGATCCGACGATTCAGACAGTTCAAGTCAAACCACGATCACCGCCACCACCACCACCACCACCACCACCACCGTCACAGCAGATGAGGAACAACCCCACCATCACCCACCCATTGGGACGCTGAGAGAGGAGGCCCCCACTCAGCCTGCTGCTCCTCCGGCTCCAGAGTGTTCCACCACCACAGCGCCACAGTTTCTGCATGAGGAGCCGCCCGAGGCCCCAATTGTCCAGTGCAGTGCTACCGTCCCGCCGCCAGAGGCCCAGGAGGAACCGGTTCTTGAACCACTTCCTGCCCCGGGGCCTAGTGCTGGTTTTCAGCCGCTGGGTCAAGGGGATGTGAGCACGGTGGAGTCCTCTGTACGAGTGGCTCCCACACAAACTACCACCGTGGAGGTGAATTGTATAAGGTGTACACATTGCATTACTAATGTTTGCTTTCATTGAGTTTGGTACATTTAAAGAAGAGTGCTAATATAAAGAACCATATGAAACACATCAGAGAAATAATAAAGTCTTGACTTTCTTGTTTCACTTCTGTTATAACACAGAGATTGATTGAGATGATTTCGTTTTTAGTTTTTTTTTTATCGTTTTCTAAAACGAAACTATTATCAATTATTAACGGATGATTTGTTGAATAATTGTCTGTAGAATCAGAACTCCAACCACCTATCCCATCAGGAGCAGGATGTACGACCCATCATGGCTGCACCTGTGTTCACCAAGGTGCGTCTCTAGTGTCTCTAAGCTAGGATAGGCGTCTGCCCTCTTGGAAACTAGCTGAGTTTGTCGATGTATGTGTGTGTGTGTGTGCATGTTTGTGGACTACCGTTGGTTGTGAAAATTGAGACAGCACTATAATAAAATATCATTTTCAGCTTACTGTACTTGTAATATATGGGATCATAATAATTAATGATTATATACTCAATACATAATAGAATGTTAAAAAGGAGGTACTCTTATTTTGAAAGTACTGTATTTTACAGCGTGTTATTTCCCACTTAAATGTACTATTTCCGCCACTGAGGTTCCCCCTTCTTGTCCCAACAGAGCCTGCAGGAGGTCTCGGCACTGGAGGGCCAGTTGGTGGTGCTAGAGTGCCGTATGAAAGGCGTTCCTTCACCCAGGGTGGAGTGGTACAGAGAGGGAACAGTCATAGAGGACTCCCCTGATTTCAGAATACTCCAGAAAAGTAGGTGTTCCTTCGGTTCTGCGCGCTGTTTGATATTGTTGTGATGTAGTATTATTGTGCTTATGTTGTGTTGTCAAATGTGAGACTGCTGATAAGAAGGAAACAATGATGTTATCCTCAATCTTTTGTTTTAGTGAAGCATTAATGTTATATTGTGTGTCTTTGCTTCTTTTACAAGTTATACTTACACTTTGGACATTACACTTTGGATTAATTTCCTTAAATACGATTATTGTCTTAGGTTGAACAGCTAGAGTTCAGCCGGAAGAAACTTATTATATTATACTTATTATATTTAATGAATAGTTAAAATTCACTAAACTACCTCTAATCGTAATTGTTTTATTTCCTATTGAAGAAGTACAAATTCAAATGCATTTCTCAAATACACGATAAACCAACCGAACAAACTATCAAAGTCAAGCTTTAGCAAAAAATGTGTTTATTAGAATACACATACAAATGTGTGGCATCAAGTTGTTTCTTAATGATCTTTTGTTTTCTTCACAGAACCCAGATCCCCCTCTGAATCAGGTATATAAGCGTTTTGCCTTCACAATTAAAATGTATTTTTCCGATTGCATGGAGAGAGAAAGGACAGTGGCTCTCCTGCTGCTTCTGGTGCCGATGAGCACACATTACTGTTAAGTGTTTATAGACCCATGGCAGACGCTCCTCTTCTGAGCATAAGCCAGGGCCACACTTCCTTAAACTGGACCATATAAGGTAGTCTCTCAACCTCGGACAAACAGCCATCAATTTAATATATCAAAAAAGTCCTGCAAACAACTGCACTGCTTTGAATGAATCTTATGAAATGAAAATGTGCAACTAATTGTAATTTCCTAGTTTGTGACGATCCTCTCAATGCTGTAATGTGTAAAGAATCAAAAGTTAATCACCTCAACTTGTGTCCCCTAGAGGAAATCTGCACTTTGGTCATTGCTGAGGTATTCCCTGAAGACTCCGGGATGTTCACTTGTACGGCAAGCAACAAATACGGGACTGTGTCTAGCATTGGGCCACTACGGGTCAAAGGTACCGTTGCATTGTGTCACTGTTGAACTACGACAAACTGTTTACCCTTCAGCCAGGCAGTACAGTATGTTTAGCAAACCATGTCTTTCTGTCACTTTCTCGTCAGGCAACGGCCGAGGCGGCAGCGGTGCGAATACACTAAGCAGTGCAGCGCTGGAGTTCAGCCAAGTCCAGGAATCTTTCCTATCCGAAGTCTCGGCTGCTGTCAAGCATCAGCCCGAGGTGACTGTGACCGCCAGTGTCAAGCCCCACTCCAGCTCCATCCGCCTGGACCCGCTCAGCTCCAGCTCCATCCGCCTGGACCCGCTCAGCTCCAGCTCCATCCGCCTGGACCCGCTCAGCTCCAGCTCCATCCGCATGGATTCACTCAGCTCCAGCACCCTTCGTCTGGACCCCCTCAGCTCCAGCACCCTACGTCTGGACCCCCTCAGCTCCAGCACCCTACGTCTGGACCCCCTGAGCTCCAGCACCCTACGTCTGGACCCCCTCAGCTCCGGCATGTTGCGTTCCGACACCCCGAGCGTCAGCCTCCCCAGCCTCGACCCGCAGGCCTTGAGTGGCAGCTCCCGCGAGAGGTTTAGCTACACCAGCACCCAGCGCCTGAACCCATCAGGATCCGGTGAAATGGCCCCCGAACACCACAGCGTCGACAACGGCACTCCGTTCTACCTGAAGCCCTTCAGCGGTTCATCGGCCTCGGCCACGGAGCCTCAGACCTCCAGCCTCAAGGCGGAGCAGGAAGCGCCCAAGTATCGGCCCGCCTTGCCCGACCTGGCCGCCCCCGAGGCCCCTAAGGTCAGGGTGACTCCCGCTGTGGTGCCGCTCCCCGACCCCCCGGCTAACTCGTGTCTGAAAACGAGCGCTCTGACGAACCACAGGGAGCCGCGTTCCGGCGCTAAAGCCGGCCTCCGCGTTCACTTCAGACTGCCCGAAGACGAGGAGGAAGAACAATGTGACACGTCTGGTTGGCCTTATGAGGACGCCGGTCTGACAGCGAGGGGACCACCACCCGTGCTGACTAAACCCAAACTGTAAGTATCCTCCTCATCCCAAACATTATGGTAAAATGTTGTTCATCTAGAACTGTGGTTACTTCTAGAAGCAAACTTCCAGAATCTGGTACAGCAGGGTGTCGAAGAAAACAAAATACTGAATCTAATACTACTAATAATACAAATATCACATATGCAATCACATACCCATCTCTTGGTTCTTATTGAGCCTATCTGTCATTTTCCATATCAAGGGATGTGTCTCTGGGTGGGCTCCTCCTCTTAGAGCTCTTCCACATGCAGCGTAATAACACACACAGTTCACTAGCGCAGACACCCTGGACACAACCATGTGGACTTTCCAGCTTTCAAAAACAAAGGATGGCATTTTCTATTTGTAAGTCATTTGTGGTTTTATGCATGGGTGACGATTTTGGTTTTGTTTCAGATATAAGTGGGGATGTGATGCTGTAATACAACGTTTCTATGGTGGTTTTTGGGTTGTAAATCAGAGAGTGACCTTTTTGGATTTAGCTTGATGGAATTTAAAATGATAACACATTATTTTGAGAAGCTTTAATGAGTCAATGCGTTTTTCAGACTGTAAAAGTGAGATAATGTTGGGCATTGAAGATATGATATATGATATGATTTGGGAGCTGCTTGCTGGTAGTAGACCATAAATGGGCTGACAATTTATCAAGAGGCACAATCTTTTTTTTCTTCTGGTATTTACTGTATAGCTTATAAGGTGAGTGCTTGAAGACCTTCAAATATTTACAAGACAGCACATCTTAATATTTAAGGTCACTAATTCTTTCCCTTCTTGTTTTGTCATTGATTGTCAGGGACCCAGCTCAACTTCAGATCTTACACAACCAGGTTCTCCTGGAACAGCAGCAGGATGGGGATTCCCATTCACACAGCAAAGCTCGACCCCAGTCTCCACCATGGACCCAAGCCCTTCCTCAGAGCCAGTCCCAATATCAGCCACCCCCTCAAGCCCAGTCCCTGAGCGAATCCCAGCCTCAGAGCCAGTCCAAATATCAGCCACCACCACAAATTCAGTCCCTGACCCAATCCCAGTCAGCGCCTCACACCCAGTCCCTGACCCAATCCCAGTCAGCGCCTCACACCCAGTCCCTGACCCAATCTCAGTCAATACCTCAAAGCCAGTCCCAATATCAGCCACCACCTTACACCCAGTCCCTAACCCAATCCAAGCCACCACCTCAAAGCCAGGCCCAGACCCAATCGCAGCCTCAGATCTCTGCATCAGAGTCTGTGATTTGGTCACCCAGGTTGCCCCGCGAACCAATTCAGCAGCATTTCCAGCTTTACACAAACACCGCTGTAACAACACAGTCCCAAATCCCTGTGTCATCCTTCACTATGGCTCCTACAATGCCAACGCTGACTTCCAGTCCGGCGCCAATTCTTCACACCACCCCAGCAGCCCAGTTGAACACCATTCCTGCTTCCGCGACCAGCCGCCCCTCTCCTCCCCAGCTTAAGATGGCTCCGCCAGTGAGGCCCCCGCTGTCGGCCCCGCAGTTGACCGCGACACAGACGTCCCTTTACAACTCCCCTGCCGCGCCCGTAACTCCAATGAACACCATCCACGCCTCCCACCTAAACCTGTCCCTCGCCGCCCTGTCAAAGTCCATGCCCCCGAGCCAGTTCAGCTCTCCTCCCCCACCTCAGTTCCACGCCACTCCCGTGGACGCCTCTCAGAGCACCCTCTCGTCCCTGCAGGAAATCACATCCCCCACTCCCATGCTGAGGAGCACCCACGCCTCTCTCATGAACCTAGCGGCCGCCTCGCAGAGCTTCAACTACGCCCGGCCCAAGGAGTTCGTCGCCGCCCAGCCGCTCTCGCCAGTGATGAGCCCGTCCCCAACCGAGTCCCCGGTCCCCTTGCTCAACGAGCTGGCGGCCGAGCTCAACTCCTCGGCTGCCAGCTCCCCGACCATCCCGCCGTTCTCCCCACCGCCACGGGTGTTCCCCACCCGAGTGCTCCAGTCGCCCACCAGCCCGTTATCCATGATGTCCTCCCCTACCCTGATTTCTGCCCCGTTCCTTAACTCCGTATTTGCGGGGAGAACTCAGTCCCCGCCGCAGGCCTCCTCCCCGGCCTCCAGCAGCTCCACCCCGAGCCCCATCCAGAATCCTGTGGCGTTCCTGAGCTCCGTCCTGCCATCGCTGCACATTGCACAGGCCACCAACTCCATGGGTTTGCCCAAGAGTGCTCCGGCAGGGTAAGGTTATTTTTATGGGATGATGCAGATCTGGGTTTAAAGTGCGTGATCTATAAAAAGATATGAATGCTTGGACTCGGATGTCAGACTTGGTCCGTTCCATTGTTCAGTACAAATTGCATAGCAGCTGGAGATGTTTTGCTTTGAAAATAGACCGTGATATCACAAATAGGTTGAAGTTGTCATCATCCTACGTCGTTGTAGGATATGCACACCACAGAATGACATGATAACTTGAAACCACTGATGCATCTGAGGTGATCTTTAACTCAATGACTCCATGTTGATGCAGGCAGTTGAAGAGGTTACCCAAATCGCGTATACCATCATCTGAAGATATCAGAGCTAGCAAAGAAGTTATCCTCAACGACATCGAGAGGAGGCTCCGCTTCAACGATAATTCTTCACCCTTTGGATTTCAACAGGTACTAGGTAATCCGCATCTCAGCAGTTTGGAACCAGAATTTTTCCTACCTGAGTGCGGACTGGCTCATCTGAATATGCACATGAATGAATGTTTATTGGTTGATGCAATGGTGACTGTGAAACTCTAAAATATCATTTTTTTATGATACAACATTGGTGTCACTCAAATTGAGCCTCAAATTGGCACAATACAAGCCTTAGAGCCAGCGTTAAACTCTCTCCATCTAGGTTTGAGACAAGTAGAGCACACAAATCACTGTTCCTTTCTCAGTTATCCATTTACCATATTCAGTAGTCATGGCCCTTCAATGTAACTGTTGTCACATGCTGTGTCCGTTTGTTCATCCATCCATCCATCCATCCCTTCATCCATGTGTCTTTGCTATGTAATAACATGCGATGGTGTAATAACACATGATCATGGGTGCGTGGTAGTCTGCTTGTGTGTTTCATTCGTTCACATTGTGTACGCGTCTATGTTGGCGTTTATCATTCATCCATGTCATCCCATAGAAGCTGAATAATGAGGGGAAAACAGCCAGCCGATCCCTTGGACCAAACATTCCTGCTACTGTCTTTAACTATGATGAGGTACATGTACCTTCTTCTGTCCAAAGCAATGCTTCGCACTGACCTGTTAGAAGTCAGAATGAGTTTAAAATAAAGCCCATTATAAATAGTGGGAATACTCCCGTTGACTTATCTATTCACCATGACTAATTCATAGCTCTAATCAAGCATAGAAGCTTTCCTCAACTAATTTATCACATGCATGAATAATCCAAAACAAAAAATCGAAATTCGCAAATATAAAGACATGTTCTGTTTATTGTCGAAATAATGTACAATGTAGCCCTTACTCCTTATTCAGTCAGCTATAGCCAGTTTAGCTAGTTTTTGAAGGCATCATCTATCGTTAACCTCTCAAACAAGCAAGTAAAACCTCCCAAATCCAAGAAGTCAACAATGAGAAAAAACCTTACAACATATCATGTTAATGAAGGTTACATGGTAAGTACCGGTATGCATCTACTGCTCTTCGGCCAAAGCCCAGTCCATATATAGAGGTATTAGTTGTGTACAGGATGTGTGAGCCAGTGCGCAGACAGCAAGGAGCCAGATGCAGCCAGTACAGCTCACGATGATAGATTTAGCCTGACCCCAGCAGCTAGTTGTGCCAGTGAGTTTCATTTGTGGTGAACATTTTCCTTTGCTCCTCCCAGTTCATTTTTATTCAGAGGAATTAGGTCTATGAAGTATTGTTTGTGTCTAATACTAATATAAACTATACTTTGGGCTAGGCTCTGAAGTAAAGGTTTCTCTCTGTTTTCTGTTTCTCGTTTTGACAGATGTATGTTTTAAGCATGATTGTAATTTGGGTCTATATCCGTATTGTTTTCCTTCAGTTTTCCTATTATATTACCATGAAATGCAATGATTTTAAGGCACTAATTCCTCATCTCAGGACATGAATAATAGTGTCGAAAGTACAATGAGGGACAGCTTTTCGGCAGAGTCGCGCGGAGTAGGACCGACGTACTCTTTACGCAGTGCTGGTTTACACCCCCCCTCTCTCTAGGCGTACAAAGTGTCCAACTTCGAGCAGAGGCTGATGAGTGAGATCGAGTTCCGCCTGGAGCGCACCCCGGTGGAGGAGTCGGATGACGAGGTGCAGCATGACGAGGTTCCCACGGGCCGCTGCATCGCCCCCATATTCGACAAGAAGCTCAAGAACTTCCGAGCCATGGAGGGCGTGCCCGTCACCTTCTCCTGTAAGCTGGTGGGGATCCCCATACCGAAGGTAGGAGGACTACGTTCTGTGGCATACTGTTTCTCCATAGCTACTAAAAACACAGAAGGGGTGGAATCAAGAGAGATATCTAGGTTCTACAACCTTCTGTGAATCTAGATGCTTATCCCCCCAGCTCAAAAGAAGACTAAAATACATTCCTTCATTCAGAAATAGGAATACTTTTGAGGACAGTCAAAAATACAAATGTCCATAATTATGTAAAATAGTAAGCAGTATCTTCTCATCTTCAGGTGTACTGGTTCAAAGATGGAAAGCAGATCTTGAGAAAGAATGATCACTATAAGAAGATAAGAGAGGGCGATGGAACCTGTGCCTTGCACATCGACTGCACTACCAATGACGACGATGGAAACTACACTGTAATGGCAGCTAATCCCCAGGTACCGCTTCATACAGAATTTGTTGGTTAGCGTACTGCATCCTACCCAACTTGTTTGTTAGCTTACAACACGTTTGTTGTGGTTTACACTTACCGATTCTTCGTTCCTTTACCACACCAGGGTAGAATTAGCTGCTCGGGCCATTTGATCGTCCAAACGGGTGCTTCCCGAAATAGAATGACACCCATTCACTCTCAGAGGTGAGCAGGGCTTAAGTGTGCAGTGTGATCTTCAAAGGTAAGATGATTCCTTCTTTAGCAAGGATATTTGGACCCATAGATAAAGTGGTAAAACAATTAAAAAAGGTCCCCAATTCAAATTGCCATACAACAATCCTTTAACCTAACATTTATGTAACGTGTCCTAACACAATCTGTTTACTCTACATTGGGTAATAGGGTGAGAACCCGCATACAGGAAGTTGAGGAGGGTGAGCAAACCCAGGAACGCTTCTTTCAACCTCACTTCCTCCAGGCTCCAGGGGACATGTTAGCCCACGAGGGAAGACTGTGTAGACTAGACTGTAAGGTAGGTACCGAACTCATGGATATTGGACCAAAAAGGTTTTGAGGGTTAGCTTTTAGCTTTGAGTAAGTTCTTCATCAGCCTCAACCTGTTCTGTTCCCAGGTGAGTGGCCTGCCCAATCCGGAGCTGATGTGGTTGGTCAACGGGAAGCCGATCTACCCAGACATATTTCACAGGATGTTGGTGCGGGAGAATGGCGTCCACTCGCTGGTCATTGACCCAGTGGTGCAGAACCATGCTGGTGTATACACCTGCATTGCAAGCAACAAAGCCGGCCAAAGCTCCTTTTGCCTAGATCTGAAGGTGTTAGGTAATTGCTACCGCAAGAATTTTGTACGATTACCACTAACCTAGGTTTTAAAGCAGTTTGAAAGTAAAAGGTCCTTGTAGAAACTATAGCTGGAGTCCACTTCACGTAAACTGCCTTGGTCACCACTTGCCCACTTGGTTTTGCAAAGGCACGGCAGTGTAACGTGAGTCATGTCCCCCATAGAGAAGGAGGTGAAGCAGCCTCCGCATTTTGTGGAGAAGCTGCAGAACACTGGGATCCCAGAGGGAAACCCGGCTAGGCTGGAGTGCCGCGTGTCGGGCATGCCTCCTCCTGCCCTCTTCTGGAAGAAGGACAATGACACAATTCCTAGAAATAAGGACAGATTCAGGTAAGTCGATGTAAAGATGGGACAAGAATCCCTCTTCTGTTGCTGCTGTTGAAAATACAATCTCAAAAGTCTTTTGAGGAAAAAAAGTGATATAATGACTCACAGGTAATGTGATCATTTCCTTTTTTTAAAAACTAACCATCCAGCATGCATCAAGATGCCACTGGGTACGTGTGTCTGCTAATCCAGCCAACCAGGAAAGAGGATGCTGGCTGGTACACGGTCTCGGCTAAAAATGAGGCTGGCATAGTGTCATGCACCTCCAGACTAGACATTTATGGTAAACATTCCATAAACCTAAAATGTATCTTTCTATCACAACCTCAAATGCAAAAGGTCTGTAGAAACAAACGTAATAAACATAGGGTGAATATTACTTTTTGATATAATTAAGTACGAATTTTAAATAACATATATGATTTCGAACAGAACTTTATATATGATGTTTAAGAGCTTTTGAGCTCTTAAATTCTTAATTTATTAAAAGACTTGAATAAATACGACAAACCTTTTGCACACGGGCAATGGACAATGAAATCATTTTGATGTTGTTTTACAACACAAAGGAGTCCCTCTGAGCTCCTAATTCAACCTGTCGTCCACTCTGTTGTCTGCAGCCCAATGGCACCAGAGTATCCCCACGCCCATGAAGAAGGCGCCTCGCACAGGGTCCCGCTACGCCGCCCTGACGGGCCAGGGGCTGGACTTCAAGTCCGTTTTCCTTTCTTCTGAGAGCGGACCCATCCTGTTCGCCAGCTCCCCTCTGGAGTCGAGGCTGGAAAGCGAGGAGCTGTGAGCCTCGATGAAACACGATAACGCAAAGCAGTGGCCCGGTCAGAGCTCTCGTAGGTCGGACGGATCCTCCATGGGATTCAACGCTGCTCATCGTCAAAACCGTTGCGTGGCAATAATGATTGAGGAGTAATGCATTGGATAGAGTTAGAGTTAGAGTGAAAGTAATATGGTGAACATGTCATGGCTGTAGTTACAATGCCACCTGGGTCGAATGACACACCTTAGCAGATGGCAGACTAAGTAACGACTCCAGTTTATTAGTGTCATTTAGAGCTGTCATCTAGAGCTATACACATGCAGAAATACAAGATGGTTTTGCAAAGTCTTAGTCCACATCCTGCTAATCACACATGTGAATGTTTGTCTGTGTTGTGGAAGATTTTAATCCCTTCATCTTTTTCTACATCATAGTCTACATTTTTAAGCCACATTTTAGGTTTCTTTCAGTTCAAAATCTGTTCTTAATAATTGTATTACATATTATTTATACAGTCCCACTAACTATTGTGACAATGTTTTCTTTTGTATTGCAACATCTATATAGTTGTGATAATAATAATTGCTTTAAATGTTATTTAAAATGACATACGTTTTTAGCTTTTATTGTCATATTCACATATACATTAGATTGAAATAGTTTCAGTGAATATGTACATTGCTGAATGTTTTATTGTTGATTTAATTTGTTCCTAAAAAGATGCACTCTTTTATGTTAAGCTCAACATCATTTGCAAACCATTCACCATTTTGAACCACGTTTTTCTTGAGTGTGTGTGTGTGTGTGTGTGTGTGTTTGTGTGTGTGTGCGTGTGTGTGTGTGTTTGTGTGTTTGTGTGTTTGTGTGTGTAAGCATGCCAGTAAGCATGAGGAATGTTTTTAAGCTAAAATACGTATAAATGCAGATCGTTGAGAGAGATTGAAGGATGTTATTGATGGCAGGTCCTATGAAGGGTGTTAGTGCTACGTGGTAAACCCAGCTTCACATTCATGGTTTTGCACTTCAAAAACAATATAATATTTTTATATTATATTATTTATATTTCATAATAAGCTGTACACCCTACAGCTTATTGTGGCAAACGAATTTGTGGGTAATGAGTTCTATAGATAGAACTACGACTTATCACCACTCAGTTATCACCCGCACTAGATAGATTGAGTTTATTTCTTGCCAAACACATGTATTGGTTTACTACAGAAAATGTATGCATTCACAAGTCGGACATATGTACATGTCAAAGATGTGACAACATGTCTTTAATAATCAAGTCAGTTTGGATCCAGATAGAGTGTTTGAAAAAAAAAAAAAGTGCTTTCAAAGCACATATTTCAATGATGTAAAGTTGCACAATGTAAAATAGGTTTTTTTTCTCAGATTAAAGTTATATTTATTCAAAACACAATGTGCCTTGGTTCTGTTTTGTTACCATGACGGGTATAACCGAATCAACTTTGTTTTTATTTATTTTATATTAAACCTTTATTTAACCAGGTTGTTAACTCCTTAACTCCTCCAGGGATTTGGAGTAGTTTTCCGTGGGACTGAAGCTGTTGTTTTGACCTTGCCCTAGCATCAGCCCTATCTAGTGAGACCAAATTCAGCCCACAGCATTGAGGCTCTGGAGCCAATCATATATCAGTCCAATTAGAGGCGAAGAAAGTTCAAATAGGCATGAAATTACATTCACCTTGCGTGACCTAATTACACCGCCAGCCTCGTTTCACCAGCTGCCACACCAGGGCCTGCAGTTTGGCTGACTGGTTGTATGTTGGGGGGGGGGAATCAGGATGGTTGTGAGGGGGATTAATAAATGTCACTCAAGGCTTTAGAGACAATACCATTTTAAGAGGAAAAAAGTGGTAGTGTTAAACGATTGTAAGGGTAATTCCCCCCCCCCCCTCTCGTCAAAAATGTTTGTTGAGGCATCATGGGGACTTGCACACCACAGCACTGTTGGCTTTTATTTCCCTTTGAATGTCTCACCTGAATTACTTTTATTACTTTTACATTCTTGCTTCATTCTGTCGTTAAAATCGCAAAAATGTATCCGTTCATGAGATAAGATAAGATGGGAAAACTGTACTGTCCATTTAATGTACATAAAAATGGAAGTTTGTCCTCGGGCAATCTGGCAACACAGTAAAAACAGAAATTGCAGAGTATTAAACAGTACAAAACAGACAGTACACAGTACAAAACAGACAGTACACAGTAAACTCCACTTTAGTGGTTGTACATTTTTTTTGGAATATGTATTAACTAAGAGAGTCCTGAAGTCTGGGCTTTGATACATTAATTCACACGTTCTACTCTTTTCTTCCTACACTTTCTCTCTTGGCCGTCTTAGCAGGAATTTTGTGCCATAATCTCTCTAATTCCCCCATACGGAGCTTTATGGCTGTTCTCTGGGTTTAACTTGATATTTGACACCGTCAGAGCAGACGGGTCCCTGCTCTGGCGAGCCATATGGCTCTGGACAGAGGAGGGTGCTGTGGCTCAGACTAGCCAATCACGGGTAGGATTGGAAACGAGGCAGGGCGATGTGGCAGAGCCCTGGTCGTGTCTGAGACGGGGCCCGCAGACAAGACAAGCAGCAGCTGGCCAACTGCACCGATCTGTAATCAATGAACCAAATGGGAGATGGGATTATATGCCTAATTGCACAGCTAACCAGTCAATCTCAAAATGAGCAGACAGCATCAGCTTGTGCCCATGACCCACTAGCGAGGGCTGGCATTATCCAAGGCCTCTGATGGTGATTAAACATTCATAACCAGTAAAGGTGGCCCCTGGAGCTCTTGGTTTAAGGGGTTGTCACGGTGACATGAGACAAACTACTTTGTGGCATTTATTAATTCTAAATTATTCCATAGCTTCAAGCACAATGAAAGAAGGAAACTGGGATTTAGTTAAATAACTTCAATAGTAATTAAGGACTTTATGAAAACAACACTACATAGTATAATAGAAAACATTTAATTACTATTTTTGTGATTTGAGATGAGTACGTGTGGTGGTGCTGGTGAAACCATTTCTTGTCCTGCAGCAGATGGAAAGGACAGACAGATCATTTATTCTGTCTTTTCCATTTTTTCTCGGACCAGTAGGCAAATCAATTATTTATTTCACATGTGGTCCCCAGAACACGAAAAACACTAATGCATACCACATACTGTGAGTTATTACTACAAAACACTGATCAAGTTCCCTGGTATTGCTGAGGCTGCCCTGTACATCTATAAGGTGCACACTTATTACCTGTATTCAGGCCTGCTTTCATTGAAAATGACACTAGTCAAATAATCATATAAGCTGTATAACATCTTGTCCCATATTGTTTAAAATCCTTAATCCACTTTGGTGAAGACAGCTTTATAAAGCCCTCAGGTTATGGGCCACACTTACACTCATGTTGCCTCAGGCTAATCTCAGATTACCAGTGTTTTACTGAAGGGATCGTTACCATGGGAAGATACATGGGACATCCTTGGTGGTTGATGGAGAATTTGAGTGAGTTATAATAGGGTAACATAAGTAAAAAATACAACTAATTTAAATATGTATATATCTATATTTCTATATATATAGATATACATAGAGTATATATATATTCCGTCTGCGCGTGTGCTAAATTTTGTGGAACATTTTTTTTAATG
>OOFG01057112.1:9966-20719 GCA_900323295.1 Molva molva
TATCTCTTTATAGGGTTTTTTGACGAGCCAATAACGCATTGACAGATATATATATCCACAGAGCATTAACCTGATTTCTTTGAACCCGTATCCACCTACTCATGAAGGATGTGAAACCTTGTCAATTAGAAGCATAAGTGACTTCCAAAGTCAAAGTTTCAAACACCATTATTATATGTAAGAATTATGGCTTTTTGGGAAGAGTAACATGTAATTCGGATTTGCTAGTAATATTTACAGGTTTTCAAGACACTGAACATTTACATAAAAATTATGTTTTTTAACTTTCCCGAAAGCGTATGTGATCTAACGGGTATTGCTCTATTTTGCCAAAAGCTGCAGTGGAGCCGTGGAAGGCTTTGTTGTCCATGTAATTGTTTAACGAAAGGCAAAACACTTACATGGACACAGTGTTTTGTCTTTTGTTTAACACTGGAATCCATCTGGCGAAAGTGAGATGGATTTCCGGAATGGAGGGGTCCACCTCATGCTGCAACATGTATAGCCCATTCTCATGCCATCTCCACAACCTCTCCATAGTTTTAATTGTTCTAATAATGTTAAGAAAAAACAAGTGCAAAAGCTAGCATAGCTATCGTAGCATGGCAGCCATGAGCAATGTTTGGTTACGCTAAAGTCACGTCTTTGATCGCAAGATTGCGATTTGCTGGAGTTCCGGTTTAAAGAATCAGAACTGGATTGTTCGGGAATGGAATCAGTTAGTGCGCTGAGTGCTGTTTTGGCGAAATTGTTGACTTCCACACACAATCGAAATTGATAAATCTATCTTCATCTATTGTTAGGTGTGTGGTCTCTCACTTTTTCATAATTAGAAAATCATCTTATGCTCGCTCGTGTGCCAAGCATTAGGCACTATTAGCTGTTATCTAGTACTGCCACTGAAGCAGTGGCAGATTATAATATAGGAAACCGAGCTTGTCAGCATTTCAACCTATAGGAGGGAGCTCCTTTTTCCACATTAATGTTCCCCTCGTCCCCACAGCCTCATTGTTTTTTATTGTCTATTCTCAGGAAGTTTAATTAGTTATATATTTTCTTGTTTTATTTATATATTTATTAAAAAAAGCAACACTATTCTTATTATACAAGTGGTGTAACACCTAATAATGTCCTGACCGCTACAAGTAACAGCTACGATTTTGGCCCACTTGCCACGAAGGGTTAGATCAGAACAGCTTGGCTGTTACCTGTCGGCAGACAACTGGCAAGTTATGCATTGCATAATGGAATAAACAGTCTGCGTCATGGAATTACTTGAGATTTGTATTTAACAGGGACAAAACAAAACAGGGACATTTCCATGGACAGATGAAGCAGGGACAGGCCACCAAAATAAATGTAAATTATTAAAGTAAAGTAAATGTCATGGTGGTCAATGCAGCAGAGTCATCAAACAACTCTTGTGCAGCCAATAAATATGAATATCACAGAATGTAATATTTGAAGATGGCGAAAATACCGAAAAAATGCTAACAAACAAAAGAACACTTACCCTGGTCCTAAAAGTGGCCACTTCCAAGAGATTGACAGGAGAGTGTGTGAAACGGAATGATGGAATCACTTAACCAGAGCAGTCATTCAGCTGAAAGCACAGGTAGCCGCCAAAGAGCTGACCATACCCACCACCTACCCTTGCCTTGTGTAGAACAATTATGCGACGTAATGGACTATCATTGCGTAGCAGGACAAGTCTTGCCCAGCGCTTGCCCTCAGACTTCGTAGGGAAGCTTGTCTTTTCAGAGCGATGTGATTAACTTCAGGAAAAAGCACTCACCCACCCCCTGGATCAGATGATGCTGTTAAAAGACCTTTGTATTTTGACTTACCAACAACTGTCACTGTACAAAAGTAAGGTGAAGTCTACTGGAAACGAGAAGAGCCGAATCACTAATGCTGACGTGCCTAGCAGATGGAGCAAAACTCCCCCCATATGTGATTTTGAAACACAAGACAGTACCTAAAGAGGCATCCCAGCTTGCATTATCAGTGCCCAGGCAAAGTGCTGGACGGAGTCTGTGGTTGTAGTGGACTGTCTCAAGGTTGAGTGGGGCAGATGGCATCTGCGACTCAGAAAGAAGAGGAGCATGCTGATGAATGCCTTCCGTGGACACTTGACTGAGCCAGTCCAAACTCAGGTGTGGGCGATGAACGGCGACCTAGGGATCATACCGGGGGGATGAAGAGCCAGCTACACGTGTTTGATGTCGTCAAAAGCCATTTAAGGATCATCTGGGCAAGAGATAGACAGAGTGGCTCCTGTTAGGTCATCACGCACCCACTCCGTCTTGAAAAATTCAGAAGCCTGCAGTACGTCTTCTCTGTGATGGAACCTCAAAGAATGGGATAGGGTTTCCCCAGAGAGCATCATCAACAGATTCAAGAGACGCTGCATATCAAATACCTTGTATGGCGGCGAGGATGATGTAATGAGGGCGGCGCCTGTGGAACAAGAGCAGGGATGACGATAGTGAGAGTAAACACAGCAGTAGAGGACCACTAGAGGAATAGTCTAATGTCCTAGCCAAGTTAGGCCAATTTATACTACTGTTTTATTGCAATTTAGCCAGTTTTTTAATCTGTCTCCTTCAGATTTTTTGTAAAGTATCAAGTAAACAGAACAGCCAAACAACGTGCCTTGTGATGTAAATTAATTTAGTCTATGCTTTCTCTAGACCACATGTTTCAAGCTAACATCAGTACCTCATTGGATGACACATTTGTAGGGCTAACACCAGTCCTGAATAGCTTATTCTACACATAGAGTGGTCAACACAACACCATATACAGCTTTATGGGTTTGAGATAAGTCACACTGCAAACATGGCCTCTTTGCCATTTCCGCCTAAGCCAAGACAGACCGAAGGGTTACCTGGGTAATTAGAATAATTAGAACCTGTAGGCGTGGCTTATTAACCATTCCGCCCATTTCCAATATAAACTGAATTCTTACCTGTGTTCGAGAGATGCTTCATGAACCACCTCCAGAGCGCAAGCTCGTTTACCTTGTGTCTCTGAATAAACCACGTGTTGAACATTTACCACTCTCCGAGTGATACCGAGCCCGTAACAACGATACCACAGAAGATTAGATTTCGTTTTTCATCACTTGTTAATAACTCTACACTGTATAAAGCCCTGCCTCGTGGAATTGAGGTAGTCGTAAATACACAAACCTTTCATGCTTTTAAATGGTCCCCCATTTGATTCCAGCAGCGAATTCTTACCTAAGAAACATCACTTTGTAAAATTAAGATTAGGATTTCAGATAACAATTATAGCCGTTACTGTGGTTAAGCAGTGGTGGTTAGCAATATTCGTATTGATGCTATCCATTTTCTGTGGATGAACTAATTGTAGCCATAGACCAAACCTTTGTCTGCCAAGAGCCCGATGACTGATAGTAGACTGATGGGTCAGCCTTAACTCGAGTGGTCAAATTTGTCTTAAACACTATTCTAGTATTGTAGCAAAGGTATGATAATGATCATGATGATGATAGTGAAGAGTAGCAGACAAATACTAACCAAAAGGTTGCCTACTTTAGAGTTTCCCAGTCTGTGTTATCAATACCATAACTTACTGGCCACAGGTGTCTTGATTGAGCTTGGATAAATCTACCTAAACGAGTACTCACACTGCTTTGATATGGATGTCAATCTCTAGGAGTCATAAATTCAGCTGAAAATTTAGTTTAGCTGTGTGATGACTTTGAGCCCGCATTTCTGAAAGCAAAAAATACCATGACACATTAAGTGCAATCTTAAAAGAAAGCATCTCATGATACCGAAATTGAGAATTTCATTGTCAATGGAATTAGATGTGCGTGTATTATAGATATTTAACTAATTAGCTTTTAGCTAATGTTAGAACCCACAACTGTTCAACTAGGCCACGTTGATGGATTGCATATTGGAAAAACAATGTTTTAAATCAATTAACATTAACAAAAGATGCTAATACAATACAATACAATACAATATTTAAGACTGGTTTATACAACCATAAACCAGTCTTAAATATTGTATGAGCATCTATATATAACTGCCTTCCACTCCCAGTCAAGTGCCGTGCTGCAGACACAACTTGATCCAAGACTGCATCAACAACAGGCAGGCACATTTAAATATTATAGTGGTTCTGTTAACCTGGCTGTTGGTTAACTTTATTCTCTTGAATGCCTTACCATAAAATCTGGTCAATTCTTACCTGCTCGTACCGGATCGTACTGGTATACTATATGACCATGTGACCAAATGCTGATCAAAATGCACCGCAAAGCCAACTATTGCAAATGAGTAAATACAACAACATAGTCATTTGTACAATAGCAGTTGACAATAAAATGTGTTATGATTTTGTAAATGCAGTATACGGTCAAATAAATAACAAAATAAAATCACGTGTTCAGAAGAAATAAGATTAAGTAAAACGGATAGTTAATGACTTGACATTATCACATAAATATACATCTTTATTCGTTATTGTTAATATCTATCATATTTCAATTGTGCTACATCTACTAAATCCCAGAATCAATTCTGAGTGTACTGGCTACTTAATTAAAACCGCACCCCTTATGATTTGCTTGACAAGCACTCGTTTACCTCAGTAGGCCTATACGTTTGCACCCCTAGCCACTACATATGATTTTAAACTGCAATAACAACATAATGGCTTCTCTTCCACCCAGCGCCATTTCAGAAGATTTATTTTACAAGGAAGTATTTTTGCAGGAAAGTGAAATTTGAACACAGATCCGGCCACAGAGTTCACATTCAAGTATCAAGTGTGGACGTCAGGTTTACGATAAGTTGATAACAACCTAGTTTCCACAATATAATTAACTTAACTGTACTCAATTACGTCATAAATGTTATCGTTTACAGGTATGTAGGTTTGACTAGCTGATGAAGCAATAACATTTACTTAAAAAACTGTAGTGCAAAAAGCTCCGAGGACGTTTTCATGTAAATATTACAAGTCATTTTGTTCCGTGTATTAGTCCACAACAAGATGTGGTTGTTATTTTGGAGATAAGTCTTTATCCATTCTGACATTTCTAGCATTTGTTAGGCATTCAGTAGAATTTGCTGGATGGAAGTTTTTGGAGCTCTTTGTTCACAATAAATTTGTGATGCGTGGGTAGGTAAGGTCGTTTTTCACGACTGCTACTCCAACTGCCATTTGTAAACTGAAGAAAATTACACCCTGGTCTGCTTCCCAACCCGTTATTATGTTTCTTCAAAGTATGCCATATTGATGCATTTATATGAATACCTATTCCGTTTTGAGTCAGTTATGTTGTGGTAATAGCATTACTTTCTTCATAGTTTTATTGTAGTTTTATTATAGTAATCAAAGGCAAATGTTTGCATGTTACTTATTATGCATTATGCATATAGACTAGATGTAAGCTTTTTTTGAATGTTGCCAATTATGCCTGATAGTGGAAGAGTTGTTGTTGACAAAGAAGCTTCTATACGGTGATTTCAAACAGATTATTTTGTTGTTATCTTCTTGTTTTTGTCTTGTTTTTGCCTGATTCAGCTATTGATTCCTTTTATGTGATTTATGTAGGATTTTTCTACCGCATAATGGCTGATAGAATTTGTTTTCAGGCAGATGCAAATATACATAAAAGTAACTTGAAAGCAGCATGTAAAGCGAACATCTTTCAAAGTGTTCTCCCAGGTGCCCCCGTACCACCCTAGTTGTTGCAGGTTTTTCTCTAACCCAATGTTTTTTACCCCTTACCTGTTATCCCTGGTTATTAAATCGGAGAATTTGCCTAACTTGCTGCCAACCTTCACGTGAGCATGCACATGAGTGCGCCCTATAAATGAGTAATGCGTCTGTCAATTCACTGCACTGACCACGCTCTGTCCCCCTGTGTAGGTGCTGAATGATGGCCACTCAAACACCAACATATTGTATGTTTAAATAGGCACGCATAATATGAATATCGAAAAAAGGGCTGACCCACAACCGTGTACACACGTGGTTATAGTCGGGTGACATGGCCAATTATTCAGTCCGCGCATTTCTAAATCCATGACACTACATTCCATTTAGTATTCACATGAATATCCCACTGGAAACAAGCTTATGTTTCTCTGTTATGGATTTCTTCACTATTTTCTTCCTTATCCTTCATTTTTTTCAATTATTGTTCTATTATTCTGTACCACTCCTTTTTCTATCAATGTGCCCCTTCTCCCTGTGTTAATGGGCCTGACATTCAAGCAGTTGTGAGCATGTGGGCAGAGGCAGCGCAGCACTCACCCTGTGTGTGTGTGTGTGTGTGTGTGTTTGTGTTACAGAATAGGTTATTCCTTCAATTAGAGAGAGAGACTTAATTGCAGCCTCCAGCTGAGGTGTTTTTGTTGATGAGCATTTGTTAATGAGTTTGCGCCATCACTCCCACATGTGTGGTGAGTTCCTGGTTTGTGTAAAAGAGAATCTTCTCACACGTTGGACCTTCAAAGCACCTCAATATGGAGGTTCAAGGCAAAGCACAGAAGATAGTCACTATGTTCTAACAAATATATAACAAATCGCAACATTGACAAAAACATTTGAAATAAGCTATGAATGCTGCACATTCATCACATTGAACTTTTCCTCATTGTGACATAGCGGTTGTGTCCATCACTCATGGTTTAACACGATGGCAGTCAAACCCCCAGGAGCAGCGCTCAGCAATACGGGACGTGGATCAAAACAATTCTCCACAGTTCCTGGAAATGGCAACAACCAATAGGCTTGGCTGTGAGATCCCAGTGGAAGGGGGAGGGACATCAGGAAGCATTAAGAAAAGGACAGACGTCAGGTTCAGCTCCGTTGATAGGAGCTCGAATCCCAGTGGCCTGGCTTGTGCTTCCTATGATGCCTGCTGGGTCCAACAGAACTGCCCCACCTTCACTGTTTAGGTAAGTGGGCGGAGCCATACCAGGAGGAATCTGGATGTAATCATGTCATTTTCGTAACGATTCTATATTTTTTTTACGGATTTCCGAGCAGCTCTAAAACATGGATTGACACTCATCTTTCTTGAAATAATCATGAGGATAGACGATTAGTAGAAGCGATGGCGGAAAAGACTTGCCATGATTCAAATATGTTGACAGGCACCCAGAGCACATGCATGAGACCAGTTAATGTAGCATTTATTTGGGTTAGAGTGGAACATCTTACAATACAACCAAGGGGAACAACAATTATGTGCACGTGTGCGTTGCAAAGGGGAAAGAAAATTTAATTTTGTGATTGAACAAATACATCAATACAATAAGGGAATAACACAGTAGCAATGAAAGCTCAAGAGAGAAAAAAAGCAATCAAGCCTAATGTAAAACTAGTTCAATTCCTGAGGATATTGAAAGAACATTATTAAAGGTGGAGGGGCGGGGCCTTTTCATCTAGCATGGGTCTACTGCCGGTGCCTTGCTTCAGGCCACGGCCGGAGTATTAACCCAACATGTCTTTTGGTGTGGGAGGAAACCAGAGCATCGGGAGGAAACCCACGTGAACACCTAGTGAACACACAACCAACTCGACCATGCTCCCTGTTGGGTTGGAACCCAGGACCTTCTTGATGCGACGCAACCATGCCAACCACCGTGCCACCATTTATTTAAGATACTTACAGCCCATGAACAACATCCAGCCATGCTTGATGACCCATAGTCTGTTGCAATATGTTTTGTTCATATAGCGACAGATGCCTTGCTCTCAGTACAGATGTACTGCAGGAGTGTGTGTCTCTGTTGCTCAGTGTGTGTTGCATACTGTGTGCGGTTTGTGTGGTTGAAATGGCTGTGACCCACTCTACATAACGCTACAAGTACTCTATGCAGCAATTCAACCTTCAACCACCTTCTGTACGATCTGAGTCATTATAATGACTATGCAAGGAATAGGGGGGGTCATTACCCCTTTTTCCTTGCTGTATTACCTTTCAGAAACCCGCTGAATTTCAATAGGTTATGAAGGTGGTGGGTGAATATATATAATTATACATCACTGGGAGCTGAAAGAAAAGCCCTCAGGAGGCTACAGCCTTTAGTGGGCATTGTTGTCTATCCAGTTAAAAAGGCTCATGTTTTTCCATGAAATATAGAGATGTCAAGGCATATTTAGAAAGCGGTCAATGGCTTAATAGGAGATGTATTATGTGTTATATGTAAACTGAGATAGGGAAATACATGGCAGACAAAATAAGCATTTACAGTCACCCAAACGCACACACACACTCGCACACAGTATCTGTAATGAAACAAAACAGATTATCATTAACTTACTGCCGATGGAGGGAAGTCAATGATTGTGGAAGCAGCATAAAGGTGTGTGTGTGTGAGAGAGAGTGAGTGAGTAAGAGAATGGGAGAGAGACAGAATTGGAGAATAAGAGAGTGTGTGAGAGAGCGAGAGAGGATGTGCATGCCTGTTAGTGCGTGTGCTCGTGTACGTATGGATTGGCCTTGAGAAAGAGAAGAGCACATTTAGTATGCAGATATTAGGATGGGCCTCCAATATTGTAGCAATGCTAGTCAGATGCTCTCAGAAATATGAGCACGGTAGCGATCTGTATCCTGGATAAATGTCCCTGCTTGAAATTCACATTCATTGGGTCTCGGTTGCACCCATGGGTGGCCTTGAAGTCTACAGTAAACATGGTAGGCCTGAATCATAGGGCAGACATTCTAGTTCCTAAGTAGCAAGGTGCAACCACCTGCAGATGTCCACATCTACCAGATCATGTGAATAAGTGTGGCAAATGATGGTTGAAATGAAACAACACTACTGTTGATGAGGTAGATTTTGCTCAGTGCTTAGAGGTGGAATAGCTGGATTGGGGCAGTGTTTTCTACCTAACAGCATTCCACTGTTTTCAAAGCAAGGGGTGGGGGTTATTATTATCGACGTACTACGTTACTATGATGTATCGGTGTAACTTTTGTAACATTTAATTGGAAGCTTGCTGTGCAGGAAATATCAAGTTGATGTGGCACTCCCTGGTTTAAAACCAGACGATACAAACAATTCTGCTCTCATATCAAATCCTGAACTATTGATTCCAGCCAAGCATCAAGACAGAGAAGGACGAAGAAACCAGTCAAGTTTTTAATATTTTGCTATCATTTATACTAGACTTGGCTACAGTGTTAGATGCACAATCATATTCAATGCATCTAACATTAAAGCCTTAATGCAGACTGGTAATTGGACATGCAGCTTTTGTTAGAAAATAAACAGTTTTAGGCCGTAACTACATAATTGAAACCTCAATTATACCTGCCTTTGATCCCTTTAAGAAACCTTCCACCAACCAACACATGGTGTGGCAGCTTCAGAACAACGGAAGTTAAATACCTGTTGCCACTCAATGTATTCCACATAAGTGGCTAACTGATTACGCTCCTGAATGTGTACGCATCTGTGACTCAGAGGTTGCGTTGCGTGTTGAGTGTGGTCAAAATGACTATTGACTCTTGACTCTACAGCACATTCTGCATGCATGAAGCAAGTCGTTGTTCAATTATGCACGCCAGAGGACCCAGATAAACCACCATGGCAAGAGCGTTCCATCAGAGGACATCAGCCCTGTGGGGGGGATATTTGTTAGCCATTGGACATTGTTGAGCCCCATACATGGCGATTAGAGGTAATTCATTATTTTGGACTTGAATCCTGTGAATAGTGGTCCCTTGTCAAAGTCACGTAAATAATCTTGTCCAGAGTTGAACAGAAGACGGAGGGCTCTGGTATTTCTAACAAATTACACTCAAATAAAAGCTCTTAAAGTAACAGTGTTGTGGCCTCTCTAACATAGTATGAGGTCTGGCCAGCATTCTTATTTGTAGAATATATCAGTTATAGGATGTGATTTTTATTGATAACATTATTGAAATCACTATTGGTCAGCATTGACTACAGATATGTCCAGGTAATTTTAAACTACAAGCTAGTTGGAATGTATCACAATGCGTTTACCTACAGCACCTTTAATATTTTGTCAAAATCTATGATTAAACAGATGCCCTGCAAGTTACCAATACAAGTTACATTTCCATTATGTTATTAACTGGAATATATGATTTTACCAATTTAAGTTTTGTGTCATGTAGGCTTTATACCCGATGTATGTACTCAAACAGATGGTCAGGATTGCTTTGTGTCTTCTTTATGTGATTCTATGCTGACATGCTGCCTGGTGTTCAGCATATCTCACCATGTGCTCTGTGTCACCTCCCGCTTTACTCAAATTATAGAGGGGGGAGGGGCTCAAAGTGCTGAGTGTGTGTTGGGACGAAAGCTGAATTCTCCTCAGCTTTTTTATCACGTGACACAGCGCAATAATGCCCCCTAGTGACTCAGCTAAGTTAGACATTTTGTGGATACAGTTTCACACCCCAGTACCCAACGCTGCGACAGTCACCACAACTCCGTAATTAAACATCACAATGTTACATTACAGTGGTTATTTTATAGGACTATGTCCGTTTTTTCTGAAGGATGCGTACAAGTTTCAACGCACAGTAGGAATAATCCAATGCATGTGTTACTTGAAAAGCAACGCAACGTATCAACATTGTTCAGAATCTAGACAAGCCCACTAGACATGTACATTTAAGAGGGTTGTTGTCGCCGGTTGGGTGAGTGTGTGGCATATTATCAGTTAATTAGCGTTTCTTAGTGTTATAGTCAAAATTTGACACGGCTGAAGACTGTTT
>OOFG01057165.1:5670-23099 GCA_900323295.1 Molva molva
TCCCATTTTCCCCCCCCCCCCCCTTTCCTTATGAAGATTTCTCAAGTGTGCTCCACGGGAACAAGTACAATCTTTTCATTTGTGTTTTTCAGTTTTGTTTACATTGCACAACTCATTTCTGAAGAAAAATCCTTAAAATGATACATAACCTTTGTAAGACTGAGGGTAGACTGAAGATTGAATCCGCCTATAAGATATTTGGCTTTTTCCTCTGTATGTGTGTCTCTCGCTCTCCCTGTAAGACTCTCCGGGTAACGTGGTTGCAATCCGTCATAACCCGTCAACGCAATGCCAACTACAGACGTCAAGCAGACACTTTTATCCAAGGTTTGGGATTTGCAATGCATTGAGCTGCATGTCCTTAAGGAGCAGGTGGGAGGTAAGGGCATCTTGACCAAGGATGCCTGCAGGTAGAATGCAGACTGCTGAGGTCCACATTGGGGAGTGAACCTGGAACTTTATGGCTGTGTTGTATGGATCCACTCTGGCCAAGAGAGTGTGTTTCTTTGACTTATTATAACATGGTACAGCTGTGTTTTTTTAATCTCATATATGTATTATATATATGAGGTTAAAAAAAGATTGATGGACAGATTTTCTATCAAATCTAAATATTTTATCCTTGTTTGTTGCTAATACACAACTAATTAAATTCAGTAATAACTTTATTGCAGACCCAGTGGAGCCATAGTTGACAGCTACAGACAAACATTCAAAATAAATTTACTTATTTCCCATCTAAAAAAGCAACATAAAGCAGAGCTTTACACAAACTGGATGTGATTCTGGCCACCAGGCTTGTTAGAACTACAACAGCAGAATTCCCAGACACAATCAGGCGACAAATACATTTATGCATTCGATTTCTTATGACCTGTCTTGGCAAGTCGGTACACTAACAAAGACAAACATATGGCTAGCACTGTTATGGCTTGACGCAGCAACAACTGCATTGCGTCGCCATCTTTATATGCCGTGCCACCCTGTGTCTTTGCATGCTGATTTTCCTGCAGCTGCCCCAAAAGTGAGCAGTTTACAATGTCGTGTAGAAGGCTTTAAACTATGAACAGTTCACATTAGCAGTACATTAGCAGAGGTGATTGGTGATACAGTGCACAGGCAGGTATTTTACCTCTTTACATTCATTGAGTGCGTTACCACACAAGTTTAATTTCCTGGCTTCTTTTGGATTTAACGATCATATTGTTGCTTTTTATTGCTTTATATTTTGCATTATGCATATTGCATTATATTTTATATCAGCGTCAATACCATACTGGCAGCGTATTTGCAGTAAGCGTTGCAGGCCAGCACCCTAAATATCACCAGGTCATCTGCATGCATGAGATGGTGACTTTATTACCAACCATACAGCCAGTGTTACACCCTTTCAACTGTACTTATAGATCATTCATGTATAGGTTAAATAAAACAGGTGATAACACGCCACCCTGCCTGACCCCATTGCTAACACAAAAAGGAGCAGACACAGCTGTCCCCATATAGTCTGCATTGTTTGCGTTGCAAACCTGAACAACAATTTTTGGATGGTATACTTACACCTCTAAGGCAGATTTTAGTGATGATTAACTCTCATTGAGGCAAAAGAGGCCTCAATAAAAGTGTTAGGGTTAGGGTTAGATACATAGATCAGTTTAGGCTGCTGTATTTAGCTTATATTTCCTTTAGGAAGAATATACACATATTTGCCATGTTTGTTTTTAAAGCCAAATTGGTAATCACTGGTGAGAATGCAAAATTCTATCTGCTCAGCAGGATTCTCAGTGACGCAAATCTTTTCTATTTAGTTTTTCTCCCTATAGATACTTTATTGGCCATTGCCATTTGTATGACTAGACACAAGGCATGCCTAGCTCTATATATAGAACTGATAGTATTTTACATTGCATACATTCGGTGCGAACTAGTATGCCCCGTAAGCAAAGTCTCAACCTTTCATCCCGTTTTAATTTTTGTGGGCCGAATCCAGTGACTTATGATGAACTTGAAAGCATGATTGTTTTATCCTTAGATGAGTCTGTCATCTAACGAGGTTCTATCCAGTATATAATACAATCTAATTTCCGTTTAAAGGGTTTTATCATTGGAATGAGGTTAGGAGGCGTCAGATCTTCTGAGGGCACCTCTTTGGCCTAACACCGCTACCATCATTTAAGAGCTTCGTTTTACATATATGGCATCCAAAAAAGTGTCAGAAGTAGTTTATTTCCAGTAGTACCCCAAACAATAAATAACATGCGTGTCTTTCTCTTAACTGATGGGGGCGGTGTTGAGCGGTAAAGAAGAGCTGCTCTCGGAAGATCAAAAGCGTCCTAAAACCTCATTAACCTTTTCATTTTTGGATAATTATCGGGGGCTCAATGCAAGATTTTTTCGTGGTGCCCAAAATCCCTAGTGACGACGCTGGCTATACTAGGTAGTGCTCGAAAGGCTTAACGACTGAATGGGATATATATATATAAATGAATTAACGACTTTCTCTAACACCCAGTGTAGCTTTAAATCAATACTCATTGTGTAAAGAAACACATCTCTCTTCCACCAGATTGTGCCAAACCATCTCAAGCAATATGTCTTTTGAAGTCGTATGAAGTGTTACCTATAAACCCATGCATTGCATAATTTATTGTACATCCATTCATTGCAATAATGTAAATGATTATTCATTAAGAGAAAAATGTCTATAAATTGTTGTATATTACACTATAAATTATAATTTTTTTTCATATAACAGTGTTGGATTCTTATGAAATAAATTAGGCCAAGGGGCCAACCCCTAAAAACACATGAGAGAGAACGATTTCAAACTGTTTATTCCCGCTTATATTTTTAATGCTGTTAATTTCCTGAGCATAAAATGGAAATAAAATGCCCATTAAATCAGAAAATATCACTGAGCCGTGGTCAAATTTAAATATGGCAAAACTTCACAAAACATTGTCTAAATCTAATTGCGTAAGTTCAATAAATATGAGGCCAGGCCTAACTGACCTTAGTTAGCCTCGCATAGAAAGTAAAAGGTCGTTAGAAAGCATTTGACTGCCATCTACTGATTAAAAAAATAACTATCCGAAATATAGGGTAACAACAATATTAATTATTTATTTTTTATTAAATATTATTGTGGTCTATATTCGGCTTTATTTTTGTTTCTTTTTTTAAAAGTTAAAATGTCTGGTATAGTACATATTATGTCTATTGAATATATTTATTTCACGTGAATATAAAGCACTTCAAAATGGTAGGGAAGGGTAGATTAATGAAAATCAGCACCATAATCGGCATAATAAATAGAATCTGTTTGTATTTATCAAATAAATACCAACAAAACGAAACGAAACGTTGAAACCAAAGAGGAACCGGTTCATCATGGTTTCTCGGAAATAGCGTCACTCGGATCCTTTCGGCTCCTCTCGGCAAGATGGCAGCTGTTGACATCGACATGCCGATGGAACCCGAATCGGGGTCCCAGATCTTCAACTTAATGGACCTGGAACGGTACAGATACATATCTCTATATCATCTTTTGATCCGGTTTAGACACACAACTCAAACAGGTTTGGGGTTTCACCCAGATATTGCCCTGCGGTATTACACGGCTACGGGGACCCCTGACCCAGTTTAGTTCCCTGCCGGGCCTTAAGCTAATGCTAATGCTAACGCTGATGCCAATGGCAGTGCTAAGCTAACCAGATAGCTCTAGAAGATAGCAAGACACAACGCGGTGCGGCTACTATTAGGCCGGTTTTAGGTTCATTTTAGGGTTGATTTTGGTTCAGAATGTTCGTTGCTAAAGGACGAGAGGACATGGGTTCATTGTTGACTAAACCTAAAACTACTCGTATTGTGTAGACTAGCCATGTTAACGTTACTGCTGCTGTGTATGCTACGCACATTGTGGGTACTCTTATGGGTTTCCTTAAACATTTTTTGTGGTTTTTACTCTAATATTTTTACTTCAATATTTTTTAAATGCCTATGCCTATTACTGTCTGTTGTGACACCGTCATTCGCCGTCTTTTTGAAATAATCTCTTATCTTATATTTTTGGAAATGCGGCACGGTGGCATCCATTCCACATTCTTATCTGCTACAAAACAAAACACCTGCACTATGGTTTAGTCCTCGTAGGCTAACATCGTGGTTGTATTTGGATTTTTGTGTACCGGAAATTATGGTGTAACTAGGTGTACAGCATTTTGACAGAACGCCAGGGGAAGTATGCCCACTAGAGAGGTTCAATCTTCCAGAACTTTCCAGGCAATGGTTTTGACTATTTTTACCTCAACCCTTAAAAGCTATCTAAATATAATGGCAAAAAATGATTGACAAACTTTTTACACATTTACATTCAAATAAACTGTTGTCATCTCTTTAACATGTTATGTGTTTAATAAAACAAAGGTGTTTTTTTTTTCCCCTCTTTTCAGAGTCACTAGTGGTGTTAATGAATAAGCGCTGAGTACGTTTATGATTATAGTGCAATAATGTGTGCACCTGGCTCACTACAATATAAATGCACATGATGATGTCAATGTCTTATGTAGCACTAAGTACACTTTATTGTTTAAAGGATCTTTTTCGATGCCAAACATTGAGAAAGTACTTTCTTGCCACATTTGGGTCTGTATGGATGTTAAACTTGAATGTTCTATTCTTAACACATTATTTGATGTACCAGTGAAACGATGTTTCTTCTGGATTATTGAGTCTTCAAACTTGCTTGATTTAGAAGACATGGGCATTCTTTGCTCACACAATCTATTGTTACCAGGCCTTTAATGTGTTGGAATATGGATTTCATCATCAATATTGTATTGTTTGAGTTGATTTCTATGCAAACAAAAATTATAATCCTGCCTTCTTTACTTCACAGTGAGGCGGAGGTCTTCAAAGAGGAGGGAAATGCATTCTACATCAATAAAGATTACTCTGAGGCTTTCAGCTGTTATTCCAAGGCCATCGGTGAGACCATCACTTTGTACTTATCAACCCCACTACTGGCACGACCTGCATGTGGGGGAAGTAAGGGAGTAAGGAGCCTTTTATGCTGGGGAGTCAAATGTTGGCAAGCTGCAATACAAAACCCACACTGTAATGTACCGTCAGGTAAAACCCTGATGAAGGTACAGGTTTGTAACTGGGGATATTTTAACTGGGGCTCAGGTTTAAAACTGGTGGTACTGGTGATGGGTAGACTGGTACGGGAGTACTAATGTTTACTCATGCCAGACAATGTTCAGTTCTGTTGTCCACTGGCGCTGTACGGTGTGACTGTACTTCTTGAGTCATGATTTAGAGTTCATAAGGTGTGAGCTGCTCAGGTGGTGAGTGTCTGAGCATTCTGTGTTTTTAAGTTAGGGTTAAACTCCTAACTTTTAACTGTCATCGTCCCAATCATTGCTGTTGTAAGATCACCGATTTAATGGAGAACCTTTTTTTGTTTGTGGCAATTTTTATCCTGACAATTGCTTTGGGCCTTCACCATTACTAAACAATGAGTATTCAGTACACACGGGATCTACCCTAGATGCGGAGCCCCATGATCGGATGTCTGAAAACGAACCATATAACCCTGGGAAAGTCAATGTCAGGAAACGAGGAAGAAGGGGTGGTGTTCGCAGGCCGATCAGACAACAATTACAGAATAATCACATCCCACCGCCTTCTATGATCCGTGCAGTCTTTAAGGAACCAAAGGATGAGCTGCAAGCCAATGTCACTCATCTACGCAGATAAATGCAGAAAAGCCTGTATCATGGCGTTGACTGAAACTTGGCCGACAGATATGGAGTTGTACTACGGTCCTATTAAGGGGGCTTATAAAATCTGTCGGTGGACCCCCGCTCGGATCATCAGATCATAATGTAGTCCACCTCCTAGCGACGTATAAGACTGTTACAGCAGGAGGAGGTGGTGAGGACCGTTCTCTGGCCCTTCAGGGCAGCTCCAAGTTCACAGACTGGTCAGTGTTCTTGGACTCCTCAGACGATATAAATGAACTGACTGACGTGTGTAGCTACATTGCGTTTTGTGAAGACTCTTGTGATCCCTACCAAGGAAGAGAAAGTCTTCCCAAATAATAAACCCTGTGTTTCAAAATAATTTTAACATTTGATTAGTCAAAGGAAAGCTGCTTTTTATAGAGGTGATGTTACCAAGGAGAGGGAATTAAGAAAAGAGGTAAGGGCTGAAATTCAGAAAGCTACAATTAATTCCAAGGACAAGATGGAGACAGAATTTAGAAGCAGTAACCAAAAAGCTGCCTGGAACGGCATGAAGAAAAGGACCGGGTGTCATGAAAGGGGGAATAAGGCTTAGTTATTCTTGATGGTTTTAACTCTGATACACAACTAGCTGAGAGTTTTAATGCGTTCTACTTGAGGTATGATAAACATGACTTTACAGAGCAGACCGATGAGCTGAGGAGCAGGACCAAGTCGAGTCAAAATACCTAGATGTTGACACTGTTGCAAAGTTGTTTAGGCCCACCCATACCAAAAAGATCCCGGGCCCTGATGAGATCTGTGGCAAGGTGCTTAACACCTGTGATGAGCAGCTCTGCAATATTTTCTACACTATTTTTATGGAATATCTTGAGCTACAAAAGATACCAGTAAGCTGGAAACACTCGCCTATTGTCCCTGTCGCCAAGTGTAAAAACCCAAAGACCTTGAATGATTTTAGACCTGAAGCACATCTTCAGTTATGAAGGTCTTTGAGAAGGTGATAAAGCAGGCCGTTCAGCAGCAGGCGTAAGGTTCATTAGATCCTCTGCAGTTTGCTTATAGAGCTGGCAGAGGTCTAGAGGATGCCCTCCTGATGCCGCTGAACTGCCTGTATTGTAATCTTGAGGGCCCCCTGACTCATGCCAGACTTCTGTTCATTGATTTTTCTTGGGCTTTTAACCAGTGTGTGAGTGTTAATGTTGTCCTCTCAAACAAGCTCCGCTCATCCTCTGGTTCACCCCATGGATGCGTACTCTCTCCCCTTCTTTATATTCTTTACACAAATAGCTGTCGGAGCTAGTTTAAGAATAGACACATCATATTGTTTGCAGATGACTCGGTCATAGTTAGCCTGCTGAAGGGGGAGGGGAACTTGATCATGGACTGGTCGTTAATGACTTTGTGTCATGGTGTCTTTCCTTGAACTGAATGTGTTTAAAAACCAAGGATATGATTATTGATTTTAGGAAATCCGAACCCATCTCAATTAATCTGTTATTGAGGGAACTGAGATTAATTTGGTGGTGAACTACAACGAATTGGCTGCTGTTTGATAACAGGTTGTGCCTTCAGGCTAATGCAGATGCCAAGAAGGTACAACAACGTCTTTACATGAACCAAGCACAGCTCTCTGACCTTTATGACCGGCGGGTCATAAGGAAGGCCTATGCTATATTGGTCTGTACTCACCACCCCCTGCAGAGGGAGTTGGAGCTTCTTCTTTCAGGTAGAAGATAGAGTTCCAACTCAGAGGTCTAAAACAAATTCAGACACTTTTGTTTGCACTGCAATTAGAAGGCTGAATTTGCACTAATGATTGCACTAAGCCTTTTCTGCACTTGGCAATTTGCTTGTCTTTGTCTTCACATGAAGTGTACTGTATTGTCACTACTGTATTTTTGTGTCTGTGTCCTGTCTGGTATGTTGTCGTTCATGTCGTATTTATGATGGATTTAATGTGGTTTTAACTGGCTGCAACCAAATGTCCCCTAGTGGATAATACAATTTGAGTTGATGATGTATTGGGTCAACCTGTATTTCCACCAGGATGCATTTACACTATGCCTAAGATGACTACCATTGTTGCTTTTTTGTTTGACCCACCTTTTTCTTTCTTTTTTTATTGTCAAGATACCTGCCCCAAAAATGCCAGTTACTACGGCAACAGGGCAGCCACGCTGATGATGCTGTGTCGCTTTCGAGAGGCCCTCGAGGACTCCCAGCAGGCCGTGCGGCTGGATGAATGTTTCATGAAGGTGTGTTTAAATGCTGGACACCGCGCATATGAACTATGGCTGCTGCGATTTGCCTCGATTACATCGGCATGGAAAATTTGTTGTTCAGTGTAAATGTCCAAAGACACACGGCTTTAGCCTTGATAAAATATTTTAACGTATGGGAGTGCTTCAAATGATCACAAAGTATCACAAAACACCAGCGCTATGCAGGAGCACTCTGAGAGAAACACAGTCTCTATTCTGAATGACAGGAAAGGAAAATCCTAAATCCTCAATACTGTTTTATGAACAATGGATGACGGTTTGTGTCCGTTATACTGATTTGTAAGATTTCTCCTACAGAAAACTATGCCTGTTGAAAGTGTTTAAATACTAGCTTGGTCTCATTAGTGAGTTCTAATGTAATGAATGGTCCACATGCCCTGTGGTTTAAAACATTTACATTTTTACTCTCTTTGTAAATGACAAGAGGCAGGCACACACAGGAATTTTGCAGTATTTCTTGAACTCTTGATTTGAGCACCCATCTCAACACGAATACTGCTTTATTTCACCCTTGTAATCTTTTTAAATAACTGATTTATGCAACCTTACGCATAATTAGTTATGAAATGTCAAGCAAATGTCAAGGACTTCTTTGAGTATACAGTCAGACTCGATTTTTCACATGGAGGACGTGTACGTATAAAAACATCTTAAGAAACCTCTTAAACATTGCCTGATACTTGTTGACTCTGTGCTAAGCCTGGTTCAAGTGCACCAAGTAGAAGACCGCTAGTACAATCCCAAGCGCTCCAACCCAAATGATGCGTGCCGCCGCATAATATCTGGGCACCAACCCAAGCCTCCCTCCAAGTTTAAAGCCTCCACCTGTCCTTGCTCCTCAACAGGGCCACCTGCGAGAGGGCAAGTGCCACTTGTCTCTCGGCAACGCCATGGCAGCCAGCCGCTGCTTCCAGAAGGTTCTTGAGCTGGAGCCTGGAAACATGCAGGCTCAGCAGGAGGTACGAGTTCGCCTGTCAAACGCTCAATTCACTGTCATTCGATAGCCACCATTCACAGACCACTGTCATACATACGATACAGGTACCGATACTGAATGGGAAGTAGCGGTACTTCCGTATCGGTTAGTATCCATAAGGTAATAAAGAGTTCTCGTGCTCTGAAAAAAATGCCAATGGTGCATCTCTACTCTATGCCATTCAACCATTACTAAATAAATGCAACATTGATCTGACGCTGACTATTTCAAGAGACATCATTCTTTCAGGCCTGAGTGAACTTTGTTGTTGTTTTGTTATTTATTTCAGCATAAGAACGCATCATCCATATTGGAGTTTGAGCGAGTTGCAGAATCTGGCTTTGAAAAGCGGGATTTCAGAAAGGTAAGTCCCTCCCTTGTTCTCCCAGTGAAATCGACTCACCCCTATTCATTCGCTGGATGGGCGCGACACAGTGCTATAGAATAGGTGAACACTGACCTACTGCAACAGTGTGGTGAGCCTCCTTGATGTACATCCTTTAGAGTCTGTATCGCGTGTCCCCTCCAGGTGGTGTACTGTATGGACCGGGCCCTGGGCGTAGCCAGCGCGTGTCATCGCTTCAAGATCCTGAAGGCCGAGTGTCTGGCCCTGCTGGGACGCTATCCAGAGGCCCAGTCGGTTGCCAGGTACCTACTGCTGGCTTAACGGGTCGAGCTGGGATTAGACTCACTTTGATACTTAGAGATTTGGGCTGAAACAAACAATTATGTTTTACCGTCGCTTCATCTTTGTGATCATTATTTCAGATTCATCATTTAGTCTATAAAATGGCTTTAATAATAGCAAATGCCCAACGCAAGTAACCTGAGTCCAAACTGATGTCTTGAATGTGCTTGCTTTATCTGACCAGCAGCCAAGAAAAACTGAAGTATTCATTTAAGAACGATCCATTAACCAAATATTTGAATTTCAGAAGCATTAAGCAGCAAATATTTGACTTGAACGATAAATCTACTATCAAAATAAGATACATTTTCTGTCCATGGACTAATCGTTGCAGCCCCACTACAGATACACCGCCCTTGCATCTGGTTGACTGACTGTAGCGCTTGTTTTGTATAACTTCAGTTACTCTAATATTGATCTATATGCAGTACTTGTCTCTTCATGCACATTTCGGGGACGTAAAACGCTACTCTGAGCACCTTGTCTACGTGTTAGCGTGGCAGTGTAAACAAAGCCTTTTGCGCTGCGATGCGTGATTGCTGAGGAAAGACCCATACAACCCAGGTCTGAGATGGTTTCATTGTGGATTCCCTCTGCTCTCTCTGCCCCCCAGCGATATCCTGCGGATGGACTCGACCAACGCTGACGCCCTGTACGTGCGCGGCCTGTGTCTCTACTACGAGGACTGCATCGACAAGGCCGTGCAGTTCTTCGTCCAGGCCCTGCGCATGGCTCCCGACCACGAGAAGGCCCGCCTCGCCTGCAGGGTACGTCCCCGGTTGTCCCCGGTTGTCTGGATGTTTGTTTTTATTATTTGGTCATTTAGCTTTCAGATGATTTTCTCCAAAGCAATTTGCAGTGAATACTGATGCATGAAATAAAGGAGCAGGTAGGGGTAAGGAAGTCTTGCTTTAGGCTGTCTACAGGTAAGGGGAATCGGGAATCTTACCCGGTACCTTTTACGTTGGGAGTCAAACATCCTCTCCATTACTTTAATCTACACCATATTTATATGTTTTGTAATGTTGAGTGTGTTTATTTTTTTATATGATAGTAGCGCTAGAATCTGTTTCGTAAATGGACAAAAGCTATACAAAAACAAGCCCAAATCACCACAGCTAAGGTGTTGGACAAACTACAAGGGTAGAGAGGTCTTTGAGCAAGGCACGTCACCCTCTAACCTAAAGAGCTCGTCTTGTCTTGCATGACGTGTGTTTACTTGATTGAAATGCATTGATAGTTAAATCGCATTAAAGTGGCTATGATAGCACTACATAGGAGGGAATGGTAGCCTACAAGTCTAGAGGCTGGGCTGTTTTTGCTCCCAGCCGAATCTGCCTGTAGGCATCCTTGGCCAATCAGTGGATAGAAGAGCCTGCTGAATGGTACATAAACAGTCCAATTACTATCCTTAGCCTAAGCAACTGTCCAGTTGCATTTTAGGGTAGGTTGTGCAGAACTAGAACTTTTTGTTTTTTTGTAAACTCCAATGTTGATTGAATCCTTTTGATTGCATGCCTGATTGTTCTCAGCCTCACTTGTAAGTCATTTTTGGACACAAGCGTCGTCTGCTAAATGATCTGTAGTTGACAGACGTTTGTCGACGGAGAGTGACTTGCCTTGGTCTCTCCTGCGCCTCCAGAATGCCAAGGCCCTGAAGGCCAAGAAGGAGGAGGGGAACCAGGCCTTTAAGGACTGCAGCTACGAGGCTGCCTACCGCCTGTACACAGAAGCCCTGACGATAGACCCCAACAACATCAAGACCAACGCCAAGCTGTACTGCAACAGAGGAACCGCAGGAGTAAAGGTAGGAGCAGGGAGACCAGGCCAATAAGGGTTATGAGTCAAGTAGGGCTGCAACTAAGGATTTCTTTCATTGTCAATTAATGTGATTAATCATCAAATATCAAAAATTGTTTACCAGTCTAGAAGAAACAGTGTCAGTTCAGTATCAAGCTTAATTCCTTTACTACCAAGAGCTGTCTCCAGCGGTGAAAAGCAACACAAATGTTAACTCTTGTTTTGCTTCTAGTTTATTTTCTTTACCGCAATTTACAAGAGGTTAGAATGCACCCTCTGGGCAGTGATACTCTCATCCTCTCATGTTGGACTGAGGGCAGACGGGACGCTGCAGTGACGGTGACCTCTTGTGGTACAAAGTGGTATTACGAGACGTTACGGGTCGGTGCTAGCTGGGCTAGCTACTACTTACTTAAGTAAATATCTCTTCAACACAATACATAGACGTCTTTGACATAACGTCAAAGCAGTTATTTCAGTTACTTCTATTGATAATTCTTAATTTTTGAATGTTTTAAACTTAGAATTTTACAAGTAACACCTTTAAATGTGCTTTTATCTGACAAGCAGCAACAAAAATTTAAGTATACATTTTATAATGATCCGTGAACCAAATGTTTGCATTTCTGAAGCATTAAGCAGCAAACGTCTGGTATTCATACTTTACTAATTAATACTTTGTATTAATTATTTGAACAGTTAATCGATTTATCGATTGAATCAATTCATTGTTGCAGTCCTAGAGTTAAGGTAATTGGTTATTATGGTTATTGAGTTAAGGTCCGGTTATTGGGTTAAGGAATGATTCAGCGGGATAATCCTACAGTAAGGCTATGGAGATGAGGGTAGAGAGAGAGACAAGGCCGGTGTGGTTATAGAGTTAAGGTCAGGGACAGACGGCTCTTTTCCAAGTAAAGCGGACACTTTTCACTGCCTTTCGGCCTCTATAATGCCCAATACACAAGGACACAACTGGGCTGGGATGGTTTCCAATTGTATGTTTACAATGGTAGCCAATTAAGGAAACATCCCACTCCAGTAGGAGCCAGAGCTAAACATCTTGGCTAGGTTCCAATTTGTAAGTAATTGGATTGGTTAATTCCTCAGTCTGTAGGGTTGTGGCTCTGCGTCTCTACCCTATTTTAATAGTGAGGTTCACAAGGCTTAAACCAGAGCTAGCACTGCAACAGCCCACTACATCGTTCCAATAAACTAGTGTGCGAGCACTGTTTGCATGTTCCTCTACTGAATCAGTTAGTTCAGAGGAGTCTGTCTGTGCACCATCATTGTAGTGCACAGAATAATTTTCCTAATGCATGTGTTTCGATCGCTCGTTACAAATATGTAATATTGAATGGTGCTTTGAAACAACCGTAGATGTGTCTGAACCCTAGTCTAATGCATATATATACTGTTACTTTGCATATGCTTAACATAACCTGTTGTTGTATCGGATGCCTTCCTAAGAGAAGAGAACCTGTATTTAAACAGGATTATATGTTGTTCTCACCAGCTGACTAAACTGGATCAAGCCATTGAGGACTGCACCAGCGCCATCAAGCTGGACCCCACGTACATCAAGGCCTACTTAAGACGAGCCCAGTGGTACGTTAGCCAGCCAACGGTGACCGTGTTTGTTTTGGATGCGAAAATAAAAAAACAATATTTTGCATCTGTCCTGACATGGCAATGGGCTTTGGTCTTTAGTTTGATGCCTTGTACATACACTAACCTGATTTTACAGGTAGATGTTGATTGGTGTAAAGCGATTTGTTTGCGAAGCTGTGGTCAACCTAAATTTGCACTTGCGGGCGAAAAAATACAAAAAAACTGGGAGGTGACTTTTGCACTTTTGTGATTTCCTTCTAGCTACACAGACACTGAACAGTATGATGAAGCGGTGCGGGACTACGAAAAAGTTTACCAGACAGAGAAAACTAAAGGTAAGGTGTCCATGGTGCAATGGAGTGTTGAGTGTAACCGTGTGGCTAGTGCTGACTTACTAGCTTCACGGCTAGATGCCATGTCTACCGTACTCCAGAAGCCTGTTCTAACTAAAAGTATACGACTATTGGATTATAGTTAAAACACCTCCCATTTGCCAGAGTTTGCCAAAGAGGCTAAGTTTCATGCGCAGGCATGCGGCTAGTTAAAAACAGATACATTCATTAACCTTAGACATTCAAGCTCCATTCCATGACACAGACCGTACCTGCAATGTCATTTTAGTCTTCATAATGATGAAGAAACGTTTTTTTCTTGACGATAATCCTTGATATTGACCCCAATGAAATCCAGTTGATGAACGTCCAACCACCCACACAGAGCCCAGTTTCTAATCTCTCTCTCTCTCTCTCTCTCTCTCTGTCTCTGTCTCTGTCTCTGTCTCTGTCTCTGTCTCTGTCTCTGTCTCTGTCTCTGTCTCTCTCTCTCTGTCTCTGTGTGTGTGTCTCGATCGTTGGTTATGCGTGTGTTCAGAACACAAGCAGCTGCTGAAGGCCGCCCAGCTGGAGCTGAAGAAGAGCAAGAGGAAAGACTACTACAAGGTGCTCGGGGTGGGCAAGAACGCCACCGACGACGAGATCAAGAAGGCCTACCGCAAACGAGCCCTCATGCACCATCCGGGTACGCACACTCGTACAGCACTAAATTAGGGGCAAGGGTTGGGAGGTTAGGGCTTAAGGGTCAAGGGTTGGAAGGTTAGGGCTTTATGATCAAGGGTTATGGTATTGGATGAAGGGATTAGGGGTTAAGGAATTAGGGCACGGGGTTGAGCTATCAGGGCTAGGGGTTGAGCTATCAGGGCTAGGGGTTGAGCTATCAGGGCTAGGGGATGAGCTATCAGGGCTAGGGGATGAGCTATCGGGGTGTGGGGTTGAGCTATCAGGGCTAGGGGATGAGCTATCGGGGTGTGGGGTTGAGCTATGAGGGCTAGGGGATGAGCTATTGGGGTGAAGCTATGAGGGCTAGGGGTTGAGCGACTAGTTTCTTAAAGTGCAGGGGTTAAGGTTAGGCTTGGATGTATGTCGTTCGACAACGTAGAGTAACGTTCCCAACATCTTGTGGTGCCCCGGCAGACCGCCACAGCGCCGCCACGACGGAGGTGCAGAAGGAGGAGGAGAAGAAGTTCAAGGAGGTGGGCGAGGCCTTCACAGTGCTGTCGGACCCCAAGAAGAAGGGCCGCTACGACAGCGGTCACGACCTCGACGACGACGGCGGCTGTGGAGGGGGAGGAGGTCAGATATCTCTTCCACTATTCATCCGATTTGATTGCGGCTGTTTTAGAGTCCCGGTTATTCAGATGTTACTTTAATACTTTAGACGGTAGTGGAAGGATGAAAGATCAAACATGGAAAAGTGTTAAAGATAAATACTGAAAATAGAGCTACAATATGTACATCTAAATGTCAACATTAGACAGTTGAGGTAGACATTATTAACTTTGATATATTATTGAAACTATGTTCTAGCCTTTATACATAAATGTCCAGGTATAATTAGTAATTTGTTTGAACATTGAGTCTTTAAATGGTCAAATAATGCTCAATGGTCATCACAGTTTAGCAATCGATGCCAGACAGTTTAACACAGCTGTGTTTTTAACACTTTAACGTTAAGGCATTTAACTTTGGCAGAGATGGATTCCACACCTTCACATCTTTTCCACAAGCTTCTATCAGAATATATACAAGGACTATTTACGACTTTTTTATCTTTTAGCAGAAGCTATTAATCAAAGTTAATTTGCAGTGATTTTTGGTGCATGTCATTAAGGAGAAAGTAGGGTTTAGGGCCTCAACAAGCTTCTGTTTGGTTCTCCGAATCCTTTGAACACACCCAATGCGACGATGTTGCATAGGGTTTTCAATTTATGTCCGCGCAACCTCATTATTATAAGTCATTACACCCAATGTGCAGTACAGGGATTTATCAACCTACCAAACAAACAATTTGCGCAACAACTGCGGATAATGGTTCGCAAAATTGTCATCCCCTTTTTTCAAACAATAGCCAAACAATTGTTTGGTTATTGGTTAAACAACACACCTCCTATTTGGTTTATACTAATGCACCGTAACAAACCTTTCTAACGTTTAGCAATTTCATGATTTCAGTGTTTATTAGAATCAAAATGTTAACTAGGTTAGCTGGAGCCGGCAGCCTCGCATGCCAATTCACCGATTAGTAATCCATCTAGGGGGACGTGGTATTGCAGTCGTGCCCAAAAGATGCTCTCCCATTGGACTGGTATCAGCTTTGAGAGGCGTCTTTGAAGTGATGGGATTTGACTGTATTGCATGAACCGGAAGAGCGTGTTTTTCCACCTGAAATACCAAATTGTATCAGTACTAGAACCCTGCCTTTTCCTAAAATGAAATGAAGATAAGATAAGATATTCATTAATCAAGGCCTTGAACTGTTTTGTACCCTTATTAGGGCTGTAGCCAACTCAAATATTCCAAGTCGAACCATATTTAGCCCTTCAATAGACAATGTTTTTTGACGATTTTTCGTATAAAAAAACCCCACCTGAACCCAAAAGGTAACTTTTAGGGTACAGCACCAACCCACAGCACACAATGAGTACTTTGATTCTGTTAATAAACTGGTACCATTACCATTCTTTTTAAATAAAATGTATTCTGCTATCCCTGAAATATCAGTTCATGAACATCCGTTCAGGATTTCATGCTTTCATGGCATAGTTTGAACTTGTATATCTATTTGAACAGTATTTTGGATAAATGAGATCAAAGGAATATTTATTAAATCTTGGATATGTGCATTTCTGATTCTTTATCCAGATTTTGATGCCAACAACATCTTCAGGGCCTTCTTCGGGGGACAAGGAGGAGGGTACAACTTTGAGTCCAGCCCAAGTATGTATAGCTGTCGGACCCAGCTTAGCACTGCTATCATCACTTATGCTAATTAAATGCTAACACATTGCTTAGGCTAATTGGATATTAATATACCTCAATTTACTTTCCTACGGTGTGAAATGGCTGAACCGCAAAACAGCAATTTAGTTGTGTCAGTTGTGTAAATAGCTTTACAATGAGCGACGTTGCATATGAAATGCACCACACACCGTGGCGTTATACTGAGAAGCCTAACTCGGACATCAAAATAAATCGCTGCCCAGACGGAGCTCCACACATCCACACACACCGTGGGGTTATACTATAAGTGTCCGAGAATCTTAACCCTCTCTCGGACGCCGCTTTCAACCGCTGCCCAGACAGAGCGCTACACGTCCACACACAACTCGCCTCCGGTGTCCCCCTTGGTCGTGATGTCAAAGAGTATACTAACACGCACTTTGTGACTTCGGCATCACGAAAAGACAGTTACCTGCGTTCGAAGCAGAGTGGAAAGGTCACGTAGTGTAGAATAGAAGACCCATTGCCACGTTTATGGGGAACACGGCAAACTTATTCCACCACCTGCGACAGAGACGTGGTGAAATGGCAGGTGTGTGTAGCACCAAGAGATGCAGATGCCAGCTCTAGCCACAAAGCGCCTGCAAAAGGCAGGTACCCTTGGCAGCAGCATTTCTTAAGACAAGAAAGGGCTCCGGTGGCAGGCGGCGACATATTACATCGCAAAAGATGTAATGTGTCATTTTTGGTATGTTTAGAGAAAATCTGAAAAAAATCGAGGTTTAAATCAAAAATTGTCCATTTGTTTGAAAAATCAAGGTTTTAATTTTATGCCAAATCTCCCAGCCCTAACTTGTTGTTTGTTCTGCAGATGCCGCTCCTGGTAATTTCTTCTTCCAGTTTGGTTAGCGGAGAAGGAAAATGTGACGTCGCCGTGACCCTGCCGTGGACAGTATGAAGTCTGATTCGCAAACTTCTCCGACGGATCTCTTTCTCCCAGGGTTTTCTTTCTTTCTTTCTTTCTTCTTTCTCAACTTATCAATTGTATTA
>OOFG01057429.1:5105-15674 GCA_900323295.1 Molva molva
CCCCCCAGGTGGTGAAGAACATCCAGTTCATTGCAAACTGTTTCCGGGAGCAGCGTGCCACGTGCGCCAAGGGGGCGGAGTGGAAGAAGGTTGCCAAGGTGATGGACCGATTCTTCATGTGGATCTTCTTCATCATGGTGTTCCTGATGAGCATCCTCATCTTTGCCAAGGCAACTTAAGAGCCATGTCATAAAAAAAGCATTTTCATCCTCACCATTATTAACAGGTTAATGCGTTGGGTTGAAGACTCGAACATGAACTGTCATGTTCAGAACCATTGAAGGTGACATTTTAAACATTAGTCGTTTTGTCTACAAAGTGTTTGGGAGTATATTTTCTGTGTGAGTCCTATGTGCGTGAAAGATCATTTCCACGGATAACCTTGATCTCTCTGTACTAACATATAAGTACTCACCACCCTGATCTCTCTGTACTCACCACCCTGATATCTCTCTCTCTGTACTCACCACCCTGATCTCTCTGTACTCACCACCCTGATCTCTCTGTACTAACATATAAGTACTCACCACCCTGATCTCTCTGTACTCACCACCCTGATCTCTCTGTACTAACATATAAGTACTCACCACCCTGATCTCTCTAAGAGGTATGCAGCTGATTGTCAGATGTAGCTGAACATGTGAGGAGCCATTGAACCAGTAAGAAGATCTGGGCCTCAAACATGAAGGCTTTATTATTGATGAGCGGACACCCAGACATATATACGTGTTACATTACTTACATTACATCTTAAGCAGCTCCTTTTAGGATGCTACAACTGCTCTAACAATGACGCATGGTTAGAGCAGTTGAAATAAGTTCAAATAAAATTCTTGTTTTGCCAAGGAGTCCACAAAAATAAAAATATAAAAGAATACAATAACAGTGCAAATTACAATTATATACCCCACAATGGTTCTAGCTCCTCCCACATATGCTTTTTTATAACCTACAGGTACTGGCCCCTCCCACATAGTTTTTTATCACCCAGAGTGGCTCTGGCTCCGCCCACATATGCTGTTGTATAACCCAGAGTGGCTCTGGCTCCGCCCACATATGCTGTTGTATAACCCAGAGTGGCTCTGGCTCCGCCCACATATGCTGTTGTACAACCCAGAGTGGCTCTGGCTCCGCCCACATATGCTGTTGTACAACCCAGAGTGGCTCTGGCTCCGCCCACATCTTCTTATATCCCACAAAGGTACAAAATAAACTGGGTGTTTTAACCCCTATGGTTCAGGTGGTTATGAATGGCCTCTTTATGTATTTGTTAAGTGTGAACTCTTGATCTCCTGAAGCTGTGGAGGCAGAGCCAGATGAGATCATAATGTACAGATACACGCATGCACACACGCACGCACACACTTTTATATTGGATATTTATGTCCATCAAATCAAATCAATCAAATATTTTACTTATTCCAAATGTAATAATTAAAGTGTCTTTTAAGTGTGCTATTAAGACCTTTCTAAAACCTATTTTAGTAATAACTCAATTAATTTGTGTCGTCTTTCTTTATTTCTTCAAACAATTCTGGTGGTGCTTTGTATCGTATTGATTCAAGCTTTATCCTCGGTTCAGGTACCAATATAACAATATTCATATATTTCCAAATCATCAAAAATCATTTAATACCAAACTATATCAATATCTAATAATACTTTGTCTTCAAGTACATTGTGTTCAAATCTGTCCACCAACTCTTAGAAAAAGAGTTATGCATTCATCATAAACGTTTTCCCAAATTTCCCATCTGGGATTAATAAAGTGCTATCGTTTATCTTCTATAGTGTGTGCATTGGTTTCAAATCCTGAATCCGTTTAGATTGAAAGTTGATGAGTCGGAATGTTCCAGGTTTTGAGTTATCCTTAGTTGGCATGACAACCACAGGACTTCCAAAGGCCTGACTAATGTGCAAAACATTTGATGGGTTTAAAGCTCAAGTACTGAGGGTGACAGTAAACAAAACCAGTAAAGCCAGTTTATCTGATGGTCCATCAGAGATCCTCACTGGTGGACGATACTGCATCACCTGGACTTAAAAACATACCATAATGATAAACGAGATTCAGGCTTGTCCTCTTTAGTAACATGTCTTCCCAGGAGCTTCAACCAGTGATCTGATCTGTTGAGTGTCTGCATAGAGACAGACTATTGGGCCACACACTGATGATGGTGTTCTGAAGGGTCAAAGGGCAGAAAGAGCTGGCCTGTTGGACACATCCCCACCCACAAGTCTGAGAGCTAAATAGAGACGTCAGGCTTCCTTCTCACTCCATGGAGCTTCATCCACCAGAGACACCATGTCATCCATCAGCAGGTCGGGCTCCTTTTCCCCCTTCACATCCAAAGGTACGTTCCTCTTGGACTTTCTCCTTCTTTATTTTATTCTTTCTCACGCTTGTTTCACATACATGCGATTTCATTCACTTTGATTCCTTCGTCCTTCTCCGTCCACCAGGGAAGAAGGACTTGTCCTCCCTGCCCGAGGTGCGTCTGGTGCTGCTGGGTAAGACCGGCGGTGGAAAGAGTTCCACGGGCAACTCCATCCTGGGCTGCAAGGCCTTTGAGCCGCGGGTCAGCAGCTCCTCCGCCACCCAGCGGTGCCGCCGGGCCTGCGGAGACTTCCGGGGGCGGCGCCTCACAGTGCTGGACACGCCCGGCCTGCTGGACACCCACCAGCCCCCCCAGGAGGTGCAGCAGGAGCTGCGGAGGAGCGTGGCTCTGCTGTTCCCCGGCCCCCACGTCTTCCTCCTGGTGGTGGCCGTGGGGAGGTTCACGCAGGCCGAGAAGGAGGCGGTGCGCCGGATCCGGGAGACGTTCGGGCCCCGCGTTCTGGAGTTCTCGGTGGTGGTGTTCACCCACGGGGACGCCCTGGAGGAGGGCGCGGCCGCCAGGGACTGCCTGATCGACGGGTCCGAGGACCTGGCGGAGCTGGTGGCCAGGTGCGGGGGGAGGTACTGCGTGTTCAACAACCACGCGGCCAGGAGCAAGGAGCAGGTGTCCAGGCTGCTGACCCTGGTGGACGGCGTGATGGAGGCCCACGAGGGCGGATGCTTCACACACACGATGCTCATGGAGGCGGAGGAGGAGAGGGAGAGGGCGAAGGAGGAGAAGGAGAGGGCGAAGGAGGAGGCCGCGAAGACGCTGAGGGAGGAGGAGGGGCGACAGAAACAGGAGCAGGAGAAGGTGGTGCGACAGTGGTACCAGGGGCAGCTGAAAAAGGTGGAGCTGCAGACCGTGGAGGAGATGGAGGAGATTAGGAGAAGCCAGTGGTTGGATAGGGAGAGGATGGAGACATTAGTCAGGGAAAAGGAGGAAGCCTTGAAGGTGACCAGGGAGGAAAATGTGAAGAAGGAGAAGGAGTGGAAGATCAAGGAGGTGATGCAAATGATGGCGATAAGAATGGAAGAGGAGAAGAAGAGAGAAGCTCTTTGTGGGAAACTGGACCACCTGGCTAAGACCCTGGAGGTGCAGACGGAGAGAGAGCAGAAGGTGAAGAGAGACATGGAGGAGATGATCCAGAAAGAGAAGGAGGAAAACGAGAGGAGAGAAAGAGCTAGAGAACAGCAGCAGCTACAGAAGGAGCAGGCCATCAGGCGGAGAGAGGAGCTGAAGAGGGAGGCACTGCAGAAAGAACAGGGTAGACTCACACAGGAGTTGGAGGAGCAGAGGAGAAAGGAGGAGGAAAGGGAGAAGCAAATAGCAAACCAGATAAATGTGGAGAGGGAGGAGAGCCAGATGGAAAGGCAAAGAGAGATGAAGAATCTAGAAGCAGAGAAGAAGCGAAACAACGCCCTCCAGCGGCAGTTATGGCTCATTACAATGAAGTTGGAGGAACACAAGGCTGAAACAAATGGGAAAGCTGGAAGTGCAACAAATGGCGGATTAAGTAACCACGGTGACAAGAGCTGTCCGGAGACGAGTGATACAGCAATCATAGAGAAGCCCAAAGAGAACTGCAGTACTTTGGTCCGACCTGTGAGTGGATATGTCCATGAAATGGGACTGGTGGTTATAAATGCGGGCCTAGAGCACCTGGGGTCTCCATGCAGTATCCAGTAATGTGCGACGCATTTATGGTGTTGATTACAAAAAAAGAAAAAGTAAGCGACACAAAAAATGAAACATAGCCTTTACCGGAATACCTTTAAATACTCAAACACTGTTACTATGCTGTTAAAGTAGAAATTATTGATCAATGGAATTCTTTACATGTTGATTGTATTTTTATTAATTATTGTTCTAACAAGATAGGAAATAAGGTTTAAAAACAAAACCAAGTCATCATTGGCAGCAAATAGCCAACATCCAGAGGTGTCCTAGTTAGCATATTAACATATATGCTTATGTTACGTGTTGCTCACATTTATTATGACTTGAAATGAAATTTAACTATTTTGTTACTAATAAAAATAGATCATTGCTCATGTGCATTGCAGTAGAATCAGCTTCCAGGTGTGTTTTTATATCGCTTCATGCTCTGCACTCGGTTTTATTTAAAAACAGGTCATGCAGCACTTTAACTTTTTTCTAGCTACTCCAATTCTGACCTGTCTGGTTGTGCTCAGCCTGACTTGTGATTCGTCAGTGGATAAGAGCTCTGCTGTGTCATTATCAGGACATGTTGGAAGAGGAGAGGTGGGTTTGACTTATTGCTGTGAAGTTGGTATCAATGTAAGCAGCATAGATTATATTGGGTAGTGGGAGATTTTCTGCCCCTACAAAATGTTCCTCGTAACAGGTTATGCTTTTAAGGCAATTAAAGCATAACAGTGGACAGATGTGATCTCAAAATTCTGAGAAGGCCTTTATCACAGAGGATCTCATAGGGGTGGGGTGAAAACACCATCTTTCACTAAAGGAAAGATGGTGTTTTCACCCTACTCTAAGATGGTGAAAACACCATCTTTCCTTTAGTGAAAGCGAGCAAACACAATAACACAGCCGTACTTTGACCTGTGAGTGTAACGATTGTGTCGTGTAATGAACACATTGATGAGTCCCAGCTGAGCATTGATCAGGCTGCACACAGGCATCTTAAGGGTCCACACCATGGTCTATTTTGCGCCATAAATGAATTCACATGATGTGGAGGGATTATCAGATTATGGGGTATTTCTGTGTGTAAGTAAGAGACTGTGACTCCAGTCTCTGGTTGCTCTCTATGTGATGGGGTTAATCCTCATGTGATTACTGTAGCCCAGGTGGGCCGTGTGAGTGGGCTCGGACTGGGACCACTTGTACGTGAGGACTGGGAGGTGGTGGCTCGGTTCAGGGCTGCCCGCGAACCTCAGGCTGCCACGGCAACCTCTGCACCAATAGGAGACGAGGAGCGGCGGGGGGTGTGGTCAGAGGTCATGTGATCTTATGCAGCTGCTGATGTGGAAATGGCGGATTCAACCTACAGAATACATCTTGTGTCGCCTTTCTAGTCATTATAATATAAATTATATCAACAAGTATTAATTAAGTATCAATTATGTTTCTCTCTTACACACACACACACACACACACACACGGATGGACTGATGGTATACTGGTCATGGGTCAACCCAATCCAATCTACTGTAAACGTAAACAAAAACATTGACGACGCCAAGCCACGACCTCCGCAGGACGGACGACACGAACAGCCTGATCGGCTTTCGACACACTGCGCCTCCCTTTCCCAAGAGTTCTCCACCGCAGAGGCCCCGCGATCCGTCGGCGCGCGCATTCCCGGCCGTGTGGACCAGAGAGGGCCGCCGTTACCTGCTGGAGGACAGACGACCGGCGGCTAACTGTGTCCTCTACCCCCTTGCCCTTGGCCCTGGAGGAAACCTGCCCGCAGGGCGTCACAGAGGACGAGGGACGCAGAACAGCGCTCCCTGATTGGTTGTGTCGCGCAGACACAACAGACTGAGCCCGATATACCGAAGGGAATGTTAATGAAGTCACGTTAAGAATGACCTCATTTGGTGCTGCTGAATAAAAGAAATACACCATTCATAAAAAATGTGCATTACCTTTCTATTACGATTAGTATTAATGAAATGCAGCCTCATTTTATTTTATGTCGTTTTTTCAGTTTGTGCTTTTGAATAACCACAGAAATATACAGCCCTAATAATAACGATTGAATACTATTTTTTTCACAATAGAAAGTACTACTTTATTCATTTTGTGTACAATAATAGTGCCTGTGATTAATCGTGCGATTTCCAGCGACAAGAAGACCATGGTAGCCTAATCATCTATTTTCTACAGTCGTCCAATCCATCCAGGCGATGTTCTATGATGTATTTTATATGCGAATGTAGGTCAATAATGTGGCGTCTGTGTCGCGCGCCTCAGAGCGCCCGCTATTCACCCAGCTGGTCCACTTCGCGGGCTCTGTTGCAGGACGAGCTGTTACGGGGAGGACGGTAATTGCAAACCGCTGTCCACGTGGTCTGTAGGAAATCTCCGCGCACTCAAGAGCAGCAATCACAGATTAACTCAACAAGAGGAGGACGCCCACCCACCGTCCAATCTGTCCGAGTGACATGCAGCCAGTGCTTCTAGAGAAGAGACGTTTGGCACTTTCTTTTTATTTCCACTTGGATTCCGGGGGAATGGGCAAGATCTTATTTCTACCTTTTGCCGTGACCTTGTTGTTATAGCACATGCGATGAATAACGCAACCGGGCCGTCATGGACCGGGGGCCGGAGCGCGCTGCTGGCCAGACAAGCCGTGACCGGCTGCGTGCTCACTCTACTCATTGTCTGGACGTTCCTGGGGAACCTAACCGTTTGCGTGGCGGTTTTTCGCTTCCGACATCTCCAGGCCAAAGTGACAAACATCTTCATCGTCTCCCTCGCCCTGTCGGACCTCCTCGTCGCGGCCCTGGTGATGCCGTGGAAGGCGGTGGCCGAGGTGGTCGGCTCATGGCCGTTCGGCGCGTTCTGCAACACCTGGGTCGCCTGCGACATCATGTGTTCCACCGCCTCCATCCTCAACCTCTGCGTCATCAGTGTGGACCGCTACTGGGCCATCTCCAGCCCGTTCCGTTACGAGAGGAGCATGAACAGGAAGCTAGCGTTTGTTATCATCGGAGTGACGTGGACCGTGTCCGTGGTGATCTCCTTCGTGCCAGTGCAGATGAACTGGCACCGGGCAGAGATCAGCGACCTGGCCGATGTTCGCGCCTCGGCGAATATCACAGGCGCGAGCGCCGGTGACAGTGGTGGAAATTGTGACTCGAGCTTAAGTCGCACATACGCCATCTCCTCTTCTCTTATTAGCTTCTATATCCCCGTGGCTGTCATGATCATCACTTACACGCGCATATACCGGATCGCCCACATGCAGATAAGGAGGATCTCGTCTCTGGAGCGCGCGGCGGATCACGCTCGGAGTTGCCGCTCCGACGCACCCGAAAACTTTTCTCGCTCGTTCTCGACCGTCAGCGCTCATTCCACACACACAAGTAGTTGTACAAACAAAAACCCGAAGTCTAATCCATTTCCATACCAACGCGCGCTCAGGGTTTCCCTCAGAAAGGAGACTAAAGTGCTCAAAACGCTGAGCATCATCATGGGTGTTTTCGTGTGTTGCTGGACCCCGTTCTTTGTGCTCAACTGCGCACTACCGTTCTGCCCCAAGACGCACGCGCTCAGAGCCCAGCACCACATCCCCTACTGTGTCAGTAAGAGGACGTTTGACGTGTTTGTGTGGATCGGCTGGAGCAATTCCTCGCTGAACCCGATCATCTATGCTTTCAACACAGATTTCAGAGACGCGTTTTTGCGCCTACTGGGCTGCCGCGTGGGAGAGTGTTGGGGCGCAACGGGCGCAGGCGTGGAGACGGTGGTGGCCAGTAACGAGCCCGCGTCTGTGAAGCAGGACAGCTCGCTGTACGTTTCTTACCGGGTCAACGCCAGGGGGAGCGAAGACAGCGGAAATACGACCGTGACTTTGTTTTGCAACAAAGTCTCTCATACAGCCTCGGACCAGGGGACGGACACCATGGACAAAATGGACGTGGCCGACAATGCCATCACACTCGGACATATACCTCGTTAAGTAAACTGACGTTGAGACGTTTCACAACCTGAGAAATAAATATCACAGGATATATAAATACAACTTAAAGGTGTTGTGGGTAAGATTCGAGAGTTGTAGAGAGAACTACGTTTCTCCACCATTGCACATTGTTACATTTCACGCACATGTGATTGACAAGCAAGACGGAGTCCCCTGACCAGGGAAGAGATGCCCTGATGAGCAGAAATGAGCCAGGAGCGGTCTGAAAGGAGGCAGGAGCGGTCTGAAAGGAGGCAGGAGCGGTCTGAAACCTAAATGGGCTCATACAGAGGCAGGTGCAATCATCTCCAAGCGGATCTTCTCACAGCACATAGCTGACGGATGGCTATGTCCTTTCTAACAAATAATATATAATAGCTAATAAATAATAGCTCATAAATCTTACCTACAGCACCTTTAATACCATTTAATGATACTTTAACTCCCTCTTGGTTGTTCAGAGTTGAACGGGTTGCCTTTATCCTCTCCTCCTATACTTGATAATGAAGGAGATTGTGTTGCCAAAATGTAGGATTTCTGAAAAGGCGATGATGTAACACATTAACCAGAGGCAGCTGGTCATCATTAAACACAGGCGATGATGTAACACATTAACCAGAGGCAGCTGGTCATCATTAAACACAGGCGATGATGTAACACATTAACCAGAGGCAGCTGGTCATCATTAAACACAGGCGATGATGTAACACATTAACCAGAGGCAGCTGGTCATCATTAAACACAGGCGATGATGTAACACATTAACCAGAGGCAGCTGGTCATCATTAAACACAGGCGATGATGTAACACATTAACCAGAGGCAGCTGGTCATCATTCAACACAGGCGATGCCCGGACTTGTCCTCGCTGTAATAAATAATAAATCACATGTGCCTCCACGCTGAATAAAGGGACAACAGATCAAGTGGCTCGCTCTGCCTCACGTGTGATTGTTCGTCTGATTGTGTTGGTGGTTGTTGATTGTGATACCGAACACTCTGCGTCCAATAGCCAGAGGCCGCGGTCAGCGAGAACGCTTCATTCGTTTATTCATCACAACAAGATAATGTTTGGACCGTCACAAGGGGATTACGAAAAAACCAATAAAATGCTATCGAAACACACGTGACAGGCTGTGTGGCGAGCGTCTAGAGTATTATAGCGGTTCCTTACGCAACGACCAGGCTTTCAGCCTACACACACTACAGGCCACCCCGGGTACCCTCGCCCACACTGTGACAGCGACCTGCAGGACGAGTTGGAGGACAGCACTGTGCGTTCATCTTTACCGCGTGTGTGTGGGCCTCATGTGTCTGGATCTCTCCGGAAGCCAAATGTCTCGGCACATTCTTTAAATAGGGCAGACTTGTCAAAAATAGCCTGTAATAATGAAATATCCCCCAAAGGCAGGATTATCATTTGGGGCCACATCTGTGCCTCATCTTGTGTGGCACAGATGCATGGCACAACTCGGCATCAACATTCAGCCTAAAACAAAGAAATATGATTTTTACATGTGAAATGTATAGTTAGAATAGAAGTCAATAAAAAAGATGAATTATGTAAACCAAACACGTCTTTCTCAGGTGTGCTCCCAGCCGAGCCACGCCCATCCTCTGAGGATGTGGTCTGATCACACCAGTTGGTCTCTGCTGTGCAGGTTGGGACCACTGCGGGTCTATGAGAGCCTGTTTGTTTGTGCGTGACGTGATTTATCTAATGGGTTTCAGTGGCCTGTGGCAGTGGCCATCCACCTTCCATCATCCACCTTCCATCATCCACCTTCCATCATCCACCTTCCATCATCCACCTTCCATCATCCACTGTAGCTCCGCCCTCAGATTAGTCCCCACTCACATTCAGCCCGTTTGCCTGCAAGTTATTCACTTGAACCGCTGGCCGGCTTCACTCAAAGACCGACACGCGCTGACCTATTTAGAAATAGCCTTTCGCTACTTTACCTTTTTTCCTTTCTCTTTTCTTTTTCCCACACAAATGGGATAATTCATTGCGTGAATACATGTTAGCCCTCGTGACATATGTGCAGTATGTGCATGTGTGCATCATGGCTTCGGGTCAAAGTCACGGTTGGATCTCTCTCTCTCTCTCTCTCTCTCTCTCCCCCTCTCTCTCCCCCTCTCTCTCCCTCTGAACACAGCCTGTGAGCCCAGATGAACCATAAGACTTTATAATCCTCTTGCTTCCTGTGCCATGTCAGTGTGTGGATGGTGTTATTGTTCTGTCGGTTAATCCCGTGTGTTCGCTGGGAAAAGCCCCCCAGAGTGCAGCCCCTCATCTCCACGCTGCACACCTGGCTGCTCGCCCCCGCCACCCCGTCCGCCAGGTGGGGTGTTGTGCTCCGTGCGATGGATGAGGAGCGGGGATCAGCGGTCTTCTGGGTCCTGCGGTGATGCAGCCGTGTGTTGGCTGCTATACTCTAGAGTGGAGGTCATGTTTTATACATGGGAAGGAACAGACGCTCTGCCTTTACATAACCTGGGCCAGCACTCTGATGAGAGA
>OOFG01057945.1:4549-30471 GCA_900323295.1 Molva molva
TGACCGGGGGGGAGGGGTTTACTTGTTGTGCATCTGGGAGAGGAACTTTTCAGACTCCCCCTGCCGGTCCACAGAGAAAATGTCCAGGATGCTCATGGTGTAGTTGCTGTGGGTGGGGGCGTGTGTGGTCTGAAGGTATCTGGATACCGTCTGAACATGGAGGATAACACACATTATTATTGAATAAACCCAGGATTATAAGAACAGAAAAACACATACATAATACATAAGTTAGCATTAAAGGAAAACCAAACCCTGTGTTCAAGATAGTCCCCGCCCACCATCCACACATTCAAATAAACAACCCTTTTTCTCATTTAGGGGCGGGGCTACGTTGACTGGCTTGCATATGCCATTCGCACTCTCTACAGTCAGATTTGGAGGAGTGTAGCCAAAGTCTTTGATAGACATTACCTGGGAACTCATGCAATGACATTTAACTTATACAGGGCACTTTGGGTCTATATTTACATCTTATCCTAAGTTCTTATTTTTTCTTTGCGCATTTAAGTCGAGATTTGGACCAGGATTAATCCATAACACTAGTATCTAACCCACTACATCGCTTTTCTATCATACCACCAGGCGGGATGTTGATTGGCCATTCCAATCCCATTCATGTACTACCCTACAGTGACATCACACTTTGGGAGTGTCCACCCAGATGTACCATATACTGGTGTGATGTTAAATAAGGAAATAGGGGCCGTTTGAGCACAGGATAAGCGATCATGTTTGATGAGGGGCGGTTGGTACCACAGCAGCACCTGGTATGCGTTGCTGCCGGCGACCAGAGGCTGCAGCTGGCATTGGAGGGAGTGGTACTGTCTGTCCAGGGGATGCTCCTCCCCGTTGGCGCTGGCCTGGACCATCTTCACCGCGATCTGAATGTCACTGAGGGCCTAGGAGAGGAGCGGTATCACCAAAGTATGGCCTTAATCACATTCAAATCAAATGACGTGTAGTGAAAAAAGGCTCCGACACATGGAGACAATTTATCATGTGGAATGTAATCCCATCGTTATTCATGACAAATATGTATTAGGGTTGCACTTAAAAATCGTACAAATAATTAGTAGATACATATAAGATACACACTCATGACTGAATTGTATGCCAAATTATCAAGGTTCAGGTACCAGAGCTCCCCCCCTCCCCCGGCTCTTCCTATACATTTATATACAATATTCAATGGAGTTATGATAAAGACACTAAACACTGCACCTACCTCCAACAGAGCTATTTTTTCCTTCAGGTCTTCCTCGGAGCTGATCATGGGGGGCGTCTTCAGCCTACATCGTGGCAGGACACAGGTACAGTTTGAGTTTACAACTAGACAAGCAACTAGCCTAGCACTGACTTCGTCATTGGGATCACAATCCTATTTGAATATAACAATACTCAGCTCTGGAGCGGTGCATTCAAGATTTACATAATACATAGGAAAATGCGTCAGGGTTGTGTTCAGGGTGGGAAACAATCTTTTTCTTGTGCGCCAAATACAACCACCCTGGTTGTATTTAAGAAATGACAAGTGATAGTCCGACCAAGAATAAACGCACTCATAACATCATATTCTTTTCATACACCTTTTTGTGATTCAAAGAGCCGTTATCCCTTGAATGGAACAATGCCTCGTGACTAGATCGCACGGGCCAGAGAGCGGCAGCAGCAGCAGCGGCGGCGGCGGCTGTGAGTACTTGGTTGCTCCTACCCAAAGTCGTGGGGGATGCGTGTGTAGAACTGGTTGCAGGCGTCCAGCAGGTCTTTGCGGCTGCCCTTCTTCTTCAGGCACTCCTCGATCCTCTTCAGAGCGGCGTAGCCGGCGCGGATCTGCTCCGACGTCAGCTTGCCTGCGCGGGCGGACACAGCCACGTTACGTTTAGAGGCGGACTGCACGCAAATGAATGCAGCGACGGGTACATAGATGTACGGGCGAGCGGGTCGGAAATAATAACCGCTCAAACTTTGTTTGATCATAGATCAGAGTTTAGATCATATCAGGACTATACAGTTTCACCACTTTAAACTTTAAATCAGTCGTAGTAAGGGTGACAAAGGCAACACATTTTACTTTAAATCAGTGGTAGTAAGGGGGCCAAATGCAACACATTTAACTTTAAATCAGTAGAAGTAAGGGGATCAAATGCAACACATTTAACTTTAAATCAGTGGAAGTAAGGGGGCCAAATGCAACACATTTAACTTTAAATCAGTGGAAGTAAGGGGGCCAAATGCAACACATTTAACTTTAAATCAGTGGTAGTAAGGGGGCCAAATGCAACACATTTAACTTTAAATCAGTCGTAGTAAGGGTGACAAAGGCAACACATTTAACTTTAAATCAGTGGTAGTAAGGGGGCCAAATGCAACACATTTAACTTTAAATCAGTGGTAGTAAGGGTGCCAAAGGCATCACATCTCTGGACTGACCCAGAGGAGCTTTGCGGGTGTCAAACTTCATCTCCAGCACACACTCCTCCATGGCCTTGAGGTCACAGATGAGCTCCAGCAGGGACTGGACCTTCACATCCAGCTTGGAGGTCCACTTCTTGGGCACGGTGTCCACCTCCGTCTGGGTCTCCTCCTGGTACACGGCGAAGAGAGATTGAAGATGTTTCACTTGCCAAATGCAACATGGGGCACATTCCCACAAAAAACATAAAAGTCGCAATGCGTAACATTTCAACTAGCTCGTAGCTTAAAACGACCTGGACATATCTGCAGGCAATGCTGATCAAAAGTGATTTAAATATTGTTATCAATAAAATCACATCCTGTAACTGATATATTCAACCATTAAAAAATGCTGGCCGGCCCGTACCCCTCTCTTAGTACCGACACTCCCAAAACCCCTCCCACTCATGCCACCCAGCCAGCCGAGCTACGTGAGTTTGTGTCACACAGCCTCTCAGCCCGATAGAGTGGACAGAACACTGTTATCACGTTTATCAAGTCAGGAAGTATCCTGCCTCCTCACTGGGAGGGGCTCTATCTTACACATTGGGACTTGTATTGAAAAATAGATTGGGCAAAATAAATAAATTAAATGTGAGCGGTGAATAATTCAATTTCTGAGCAGGATACATTTTTTAATTATTAAAAATGAATGAGGAAGAATGTGGTTTATTTATTTAAGTGTAGTGAGAGGGTTGATGGTGTGCAGGCATGTAAGCAAGGTAGACGAAACAGGGAACTTAATAAGAAAGGAAGGAACGTCATACTTAATATAAAGAATGTCTGATTTTGGGTAACATTGCTAAAATAATCAAACCAAATCTGATGAGATACTTTTAAGAGAAGCCATGTTTAAAAAAATATAAATAAAAATCTAACCAAATCTGATGAGATACTTTTAAGAGAATCCATGTTTAAAAAAAAGAAATAAAGATAAAACCAAATCTGAGACATTTTTAAGAGAAGCCATGTTTATCTCCTTTTACGACCCAGCCAGGCGGTCACCATTGTTAGTGTGGGTCGTCCTCACCTTTGTAGAGGTACTGTAGTCCATGAACACCATGTCATATTTTCCAGGGACTTTCTCAAAGTTCTTCCGGTCTTCCCACTCATTCTTTGTCTTGTCCTGGAATCTGTCGACAAACACAAACACAGCTACTTTTAGACCGTCACTGAAACGGGGAGATGCGATGTGAAGGAATTAGCCTCTCTTCAGCAGAATCTCACTTTTTCATGAAGAAGTCTTTGGCTTTCGCCAGGTCTCCACCGCAGGCTGTCAGGCTGGTCTGGCCCGATTTACCAACTAAACAAGTAGAGGAAGAGGGATCAGTTACCAAGTAAACCGGACTATTGAAGACGTGTCACACAAGGCACAAAGACATTCTAACGTTATTTTGGCAACTTTGCAGCGAATCAAAAAGAAACGGCAATTTCTGGTGACCTCTTATCCTATGCCGCTTCCAATTTATGTTTAAAACTGCGTGACGTAACGTCCTTATTTATGAATGATAGGGCTGACCGGAATGCAGTATTTCAAGCTTCGGATAATCGTTAGGTTTCCGAACAATTATCGTTCGGTTTCCTAACAATTATGGAATATGTTAATATTCGAAGGAATGAAAAAGGGGGGAAAAAGTTAATTCATAGTGCGTATCTTTCCCTGCCTGAATTGGAGCCGGTGGAGACCACTGCTGCAGAATCACGTTTTTATCCACTGATTGTTCATCCATGCATGACCTATCGTCCTAATGACCTAATGCATGACATAATGTCTTGATTTCTGAATGAATGTTGAAACATGCAGGATACGTCTTGATGTCTGAATAAATGTTGAAACATGCAGGACGTAACGTCTTGAAGACGAATGATGAAAAATGCATGATGCAACGTCGTGATGCCTGAATGAATGTTGAAACATGCATGATACAACCTTGTGATGTCTGAATAAATGTTGAATAATGCATGATGCAACCTCGTGATGTCTGAATGAATGTTGAATCATGCATGATGCAGCTTGCTGATGTCTGGATGACAGCCCATGAAGCTAACCTCGGCCCCATCTCAGCCACACGCTGTAGGTCTTGGAGGTGTCATCCTCTAGCAGCTGGATCAGGTAGTACTTGTTGTTGTTGAACTGCAGGTTTGTCTGGAAATAAAAAGCCCTTGCATAAGCCGGCGATAGTATGTAGGAGCCACCATTCAATAATGCATGCATTGATTGATGATGTAAACTACCAACAGAAACAAAATGACTTGCTATTGCTATCCAAATATAACTGTTGTTTTGTTTTAAATGATTACATTCAGGATGAGATTGAGTACTTAAACTAAAGTTTTTTGAGAACTATGTCGTACTATCATCTCTATTGGTTTTGACTTTATTTCATACAATGTAGCTTCAACTTCCTACCTGGTTTAGCATAACGTCGTAAACGTCATTCCTTTCACTGTAAACATGGGCCTGAAAGAAAGAGATTGTAATTGCTTAGTTCAAACAGAACAGTAACTCAAGTCTGCCTTTTTGGCTGCATGTTAAGTAATATCTGTAAAAAATAATAAAAATAATTCAGACGCACTTATTACTGTGTTTGGATTTGGGAATCGACACACACACATACATGAAGCTTATTTTACCAACTGGACCAGTGCAACCAGGCTAGTACTAAAGAGATCCCAAATTAAAATGAAACCAATGCAACCACACATCGTTGATTCAACATGTCTACCAAGTACAAAGAAAACAATCATTTTGTGATGGTGTATTGTATTGACCGTGAATGCTGTACAGTACCATGCCTAGCTTGGACTTGCATTCAGAGTCCACTGGGGCCTTTCCCTTCATTACCACGGTCTTCACCACCTCTGGGAACAGAGTTAGATTACAGGGTTAATATGGATTCCTATGCATTTTGTAATGAACCTCTTGCCGTAGGAGAATGTATCCTGATTGTAATAATATCCCAAATGATATAACCTTCTTTACTTTATTACTAGTTTGTTTAATAAGCCTTTGTATAAATGATCCTACCTAGAGATAGCTCCCATCCTCTCTCCAATTAAAAAGGTGTTATGTTCATTAGCATTTGTATCGCCACTGTAGCCATAAAGAACTGATACTGCGACCAAGTCAAACCCCCTGACTTGGTGTAGATTCATTTAGTTGCCTTGCCATCTTTAGACATGTCCACTTCCGAAGTTTCCCCCATAGTGTATTGCAAATTAACTAGGCCTCTCTCGCCATGGCTGGCCTTAGCCTTGGCCAACCCATAACAGTCTCCATGAGGGTCATTCCCCTCACCTTTATTTCATATCAGACCGAAATCCTTTGATGTTTAATATACACCCATTGTTTATCTGAATATGCTTAGCAAAAACTGCCGGAGCGCCTTCCCATGATCATGTTCCATTAGTGCTTTCCTACAACTACCATGCGTTCACACAGATAGTTGTTGTTGTGAAACTGTATTGCTGCTATCTTGGCCAGGGCTCCCTCGAAAAATAGATCTTTATTTTTTTTTGAATGGTAAAAATAAAGGTTTTATAAAAATAAAAAAAAGAGGTAATTTCTGTTTAAATAAAAAACAAGCTAACTCAATGTTGAACACATTTATTTATATAGAACACAACACAGGTACACACCACACAGGCAAATATAAAAAACACAAATGTTGAACAGCTTTTAAAAATAAATACATATTTCATCAGTTTACAAAAGTGCTTTGTAAAGTGAGACGTGGAGGAGTGCCCTCTCCCCCCATGCTCCCCAATAGCTGGCTCACTGCCTCCCCTGATGTATGGGTTTGGGTCTGTGTGGGGTACCACACTTGAACATACAGGCTGGAACCCCCGGTTTGGGTGACATGCCCGCTGTTCCCACTTCCCTGTCACTCGAGCAGGAGACTGGTCCCTATGTGCAGCTTGAATCTGCTGCTGGTCCCAGTTCATCACCTTTTCCAGGGCTTCGTCAATGGCGTTTTTGGCTCTTCATTTCCCCCTCCAACTCAATATATGGAGAGGGGGCCCAAGACTGAGGGTGTAAAAGTACATCACGTCCTCATATCTTGGCACCAGAGCAAGAGTCCTTCCTCCACTGCCCGTGCAGCTCCCCTCCTGGAGTCTGCTCCTGGGACTCTAGGCGCAGAGCTGCGTCCCACTCCGTCAGAGATTGGAGTAGGCCGGCCTACACACACACTTTGTGGTCCGGATCTCTGGCCAGGCCCTTGTATGTTTGGAGGGGTAGATGTAGGCCCCTGCGGTTGGGACGGTCCCACTCCCACACCTTCAGCCTCCATTGCCGTAAGGTCCAGCGCTTCACCACACTCTGTGGTCCTGGGAGTGTCCAGGCTGCTCTTCTTAAGCCAATAGTAGCAAAACAAGAACAGTGTTGACATCATTCAGTGTGGATATTGAGAAGGAGCTTGAAAAATCTCTGATGGCACCTGATGGCTCATAGTGGGGCAGAACGCCCTGTAGTGGTGGAAGACGCACACATTTAAACCTCCACCAGAGTGGCAAGGCGCTACTTGTGCATCTCCGCCACCTGCTCCTCCTTCAAGAGGGTTTTTAGGACAGGAGGGAACATTGTTGCCTGCCGCAAGTCAGAGGTAGTGGATGTACTCTTCTGCCTTAGCCCTAACTTGAAGTAATGACAGTTTGCTTGACGAGACAATACGGACTAATGGAGATTTACTTGTATTTTTTTGTCTATTTATTGTTGTTCATTCCGCAACACTTGAACATTTTCAAAACAGTCAGTACAAATGATGTATCTAGATTTTACATTTATTTTGTCATTTCATTCCAAAACCCGTTCCAAAAAGTATATGGCCAACATTTTTTGCCAAACAATAAAACCCCAAACGTGAACTGACTGCTGCGTTGTCTCTGACCGGACGACTGGGGAGTTAGAACAAACTTAACTAAGTTTAAGAACTAAACGGGTGAGGGCACAGACGCCAACCACTTGGGACGGATGAGCAACACAACTGTCTCACAACTGACAGTAGCGTGAGGTTAAAAGAAAGTGAACAATGTAAATCACCAAAAACTTTAACAACAACATCTACCTATTTGTGTCTCCATACAACACAGAAATATATCTGATAAGAGCCTAATACAATTCTTCCAATGCACAGCATATATTATTTAAGAAGATATCATTCCCCATGTCGGTCAACTCAACACCATCCATCAGATAAAGTTCATGCATTCTGGTCTTGATCTGGTGATGGTGGGGAATGGCAACTCCTCCTATTTCGTTGACAAAACGACACATTGCATTATTTACTGCTCGAGATGCTTTCACAAGGCAACGACGTTTCCTTTGACCCCAGAAAATCCTCGGGACAATGCACGAGAAGACTATGACCATGGCTGGAAACAGCCAATGAAGTTCAGTCATGTCCTTTATCATCATTCTCCGAAGGCACATATGTGTCACTAGTCCCACGTCCTTTCCACCAGCATGGATGACCAAAACATCCGGTTCATGACGAGTTACATTCTGCTGGTAAAAAACGGGAAGTACAGAACGCCATTGCAGGCCATCATAGCCAAACCAGGAGATGGTGGTATTATAGAGTCCCAGGTTACGTCCCACTGTCTGCCTGGCCCTTGCTTCGGCATGTCCTACAAAGCTGGAGCCAATAATCCAGATTCTTCTGACTGTGGGAAAAATGAAAGAGTTGTTTGAACTCTTTTACTTATAAGCTTTATAATTGGCTGTTGATTGATATCATTGACATGATATGCCTCTGATTCAGTTTTCCAGCAACAAGCTGCATTACTATTATAGAGTTTTTCTCTATAGTATACACACACAAAAATGGAACTAACACAATTCTGAAAACTTGAAGCTCATGTATCAACAACAAGACTCCAGACTGACAAACTCTGAGCACAATTCCATTGTTTTCACTCATATAGAAATTCTAAAATCCCATTTTTGCAAAAGTCGAAGCACAAATGAGCATCATTTAGCACACTTGGTTCACCTGGAAAACACTGGCCTTCAAAATGCCACACCTAATTACCAATTAGTCTCACTCACTTCTCAACTGTTCAAACTCAATTGGCAAAACACTTAAATCATGTGTCAAAGCATAAAAGAATTTGGCCTCAGGTGCCCTCTGTGTTGGGGAAAAGAACAGAGCAGCATGGAAAACAGAGAGAAAGAGTGGGAGGAAGAGGAAGAGTGACATCAAGAGGAGGAGGAGGAGGAGGATGAAGAAGAGGAAGGCAAGCCAATATTTCAAATGAAGCCTCAGTTATCCGGGCATTTAGAGATGAGAATAGGCAAGTATCCACTTCAGTAGTCTTCTATACCCTCTACAGTATTTACAGTAATGCAACTTTATGGTTTCTATGAATATCTAGTGCTTGGAGAAATGTATAATGTAATGTCGTTTTGTCTTACATTTATGAAATATGTGTAGCCTATACTGTATGTACTTTTCACAGAATAGAAAGACGACCAGCAAGAGGTGGCAGAGGCCGGAAAAAGAGGCCACCATAATCAACATGGTGCTGGCTAATAATACCATTACACTGAGGGTATTTAAAGACAAAAAAGTCATACAAGACAACTTCCCAAACATTGACCAAGTCAGCCTGTCCACAATAGATAGTGTCCTGAAGAAAAACCAGCTTCGAAATAAACAGTTACATCGCGTTTGAGCGCAACACTGACAGATTGAAGGAGCTACGTTACTAATATGTGCAAGGTATATTAAAGCAGGTTACTGTAACTGACCACCTACTTTCAGTACTCTGTATAGACATGTAACTATGCACCTCAGTGTTCCTGTATGTAGGCCTATTGCCTGATATGGTCATTGTGGGAGTGTGTGTGGATGATGGCTGGTTTAAGCAGCCTCACCTGTCCGAGTCTGATTGGACTCTGGGGCTGGGTGAGGCTGCACACCTGTTGCACATTGAGTAATCAGTGTGCACAGGTTAAACAAGCCATCTCCACACACACACACTCAGGAATAGTTATCCTAGATGGCAACATGGAACACCAGGCCATGTATCATCGACAAACCTTTACAATAAACTGGTCTTTCAAAATCACCACCCTGCGTCCTTTGTCTGGAGGAGCCCGATTAAAGTAACTTAGGTGGAGTGTGGCAGCCACCTAGGTGGCGTGTAGCACAGGCATTGCTCCAGTCATTTGCTCTTTTTCAGAGTGTTTGAACTTGATGCCAGTGCTGCTCCAAATTAATACATATTCATTGACGAGGCAGGTTTCAACCTGACCAGGACCAGGCAGCGGGGGGGGGAAATGTGACCATGCACGCAGCCATAGGTCTCCATGGGGTCATCCGTCACCCTGCCCAGCTTGCTCCCTATAACACTGCCCGATTGCTAACCTTCCTTGATGCACTCCACGATATCCTCATCCCCCCCCACAGGAAGAGAGACCTGAGCAGCCCAACTAAGAGGTCATTTGGGATGATGCAAGTTTCCACCAGGCTGCTCTGGTGGAAACCAGGCTGTCCCATTTCTAAGTCCGATCTAAGGATTCTTTTCAGCAGGGCGATGGAAGGTATATGACCGTATATGAGGCGATGGAGGAGGCGTGTGACGTCATCCACCTAGACGCATGCCAGGGGTGGATCCGCCACGCCACCCGCTTCCTCCCACACCGCTTGGCCAGGGAGAACATTGCATACGATGAGGACGAGGTCCTCTGGCCTGATCAGGGTGGGAGGCGTGATGCGGACTGATTTACTCTTAGATCTGTTTCACCCCCATTTTATATTCTTATTTTGTGTGCGCATCGGGAACATCGTTCTGAGTGCAGCTTTTCATTTTGCAAGAGATTTGTGAAGTTTTGACAAAATGGCCAACTCTTTTCAGTTGTGTTTAGAGTTAATTTAATTTGAACTGTAATGGTGAACTACTTATCATTACAAAAGATGTGACTACTCGCCTTACAACCCGTAGTCAGCCAAGATCCCTGCGACTAATTAGTTGTCTAGTCGACTACGGAGAGTCGGCCCTAGACTTTACTGTCGCCATCTCCCAGTTAATGATTAGGGGCACAGTGGGGGATGGAGCTGAAGTGCGTATGAATAATATCTGACACCTTAACAAGACCCCAAAACCCGTTCTCTTCAAGCCACCAGTGTGCTTGGTAGACCCACCAGAGTGTGATGATTGCACTCGGCAGACCAGGACTAAATAGCCATCAAAATGGACCAAAGCGCTCTTCTCAATACACCTCAAACCCACTTCAGACCCAGCAAAGTCAGTCAGACCCCACTTGTTTTAGATGGATTACCCCTAATGGATGTATTGTTGGAAATCGATCTATCCATATATCCATAGATTGAGATGGCGCTTTTGTTTTTTGTGCAAACAATTCTGCAATAGTTTCCACAAAGATCTATCCGTCTATGCATATATCCATAGATAGAGAAGGCGCTTTTGTTTTTTGTGCAAAAAAATCTGCAATAGTTTTGTCTATCCATAAATAGAGAGCTTTACTCCCTCACACACTTGGACTTTTACCTTGTATTGCAAATTAACTTAGACTCTGATGGATGGCTAAAGCAATGGCCAATCCATGACAGCCTCCATTGACAGTCACTTCCTTCACCTTTTTTTCTGATTCTGAAGGGCTCAAATCAGCATATTGACTATTGTGCATAAGCATGACACATGTAAGGTGGAGTTATCGCTTGTGTTTTGATTTTAGTTACCAGAACTCTCCGCTTCTTCTTTGGGCTCTTTGATTTTTGTCTCGCTCTTGGCCTTGCCCCTCCTCTTCTTAGCAGCTGGCTCCGCCTCTAGCTCCGCCTCTGGCTCCGCCTTTGGTTCCACTTTAACTTGCACTGATCCTTCAGCCTGCCCAACCAAGCCTCCATCTCCACTCACAGGCTCTGGGTTGTTAAAGATAAACAAACATGGATAAATATTAAAGATAACAAAAAAAGCTGAATGTTGGCTAAAAAATCTGCATAAGTACTCGATTGTGTTGTAATGCTCAGACACACACCTGATTTCACTATCTGGGAGCGTATTTTCCTTTTGAACTTGGTAGCAGGGTTAATTTGCACCATCTTCTTCAAGTCCACTTTATAGGCTATCCCAGGGCCCAATGTGATGGTGACGGTGGCCTCCCCGGAAGTCACTGCGGAGTCCAGTGTGGCACATGTTGAAGGAGGGTACAGCTCCCACTGGCCCGCGTCCCCTTGCCATTGCCACACTGACATGGTGGCGGGATGCACAATGTTTATTTTGTGGAAACATTTTTCACGTCATTTTAGAAGTTGTTTAATTGCAAGACTACCGGCATATTTAAGTGCTGTGAACAGGTATATTGTCCCGTTACTCCCGGGAATATACAATGTAAGCTACACATAACGTTAGAGATTTTTCAGGACGGAATCACGTTGCTCTCTTTTAACTACTTTCCAGGGTCGTATCGGATATTTAAATATTTGAATAAGCACTCGTGTGTCCTTAGGAAAAGCGCACGGTACTTTCTTGATACGCTTCGAAACAACATTTTAAATCCATATTCAAAATGTGTCACTTCGTCCATCCGTGGTCCATGGTTGTGAACGTCAATGGTTTGAGCGCAGCACTACAAACATGGCCGGACCCTGCACTACAAACATGGCCAGATACTGCACCGCAAAGAAGAACAGCAGAGTCCGGACATGTTCAGAGTGCTGCGTTAAAACCGACACAATTAGTTTATTTCGAAACGTTTCTTCAAAGCATTCGTTGGGTTTTCATAAGGACACTTGTAAATACTATAGGTATTTTTTTAATATCCAATTCGACTTTGGAAATATCCGCTGCAGCATCAGAATTGGACCCTGTCTCGTAGTAACGTACGTTGATACGAAGCGAAGGGGCACATATCGTATACACAAACCCACATTCTATAACAATTGTAAACATGCGTACGACGTCTAGTAATGGAAAGAAATTATTAGCCGTACATTGCAATGTTAGCCACAAACATGAGTGGTAAGACGCCCAGGACATTTCCTTGTTATACTTTTCAACTAGCTTCCTGACGATTGATCCACCGCGAATAAACACTAACCTTTTGTGCCCAGAACATCTCCGTTTATTTGATCATCTCCAGTTTTAGTCCTAGATGCTCGTGTGCGCCTCATTGTTTATATAAACGACAAAATGCCGTGGCTTTAAGAGGGATGCTGATGGACGGTGGGCGCGGGAAACTTCACGGCACGTAAACAGTCTATGGACAGGAAGGAACGCGTAGGCTACTCCGGGCCAGCCTGCATATTCATGAGGGGTCGGTTGTAAACCTGTTCTTCTCATTGGTCGACATCTCCTTGCCCTCATTGGCTGAGAAATGGAAAAACTTTATTAAATCAAAATGTTCTGTAGATCAGGATACTTTTGGTGTAGTATTTGCAAGGATTAGACCGAAAAGTTATATTTCCAAAAAGTAATTCATTACTTTCCCAAAATGTTACTTTTCTGAAAATAAATCCGTATGTTACTTTTCGGAAAAGTATGAAACGTAAGAAAGACTTAAATTCGCCGGCCTTTATTTCACCAGGTGGGATTTATCGTTTTAGAAGTTCAGGATTCACTGGATCAAGAGATTTTTGAAAGACTATCATTTTAAAACTAAGCCTTCTCACTACATTGTCTATTGGCTAAAATGTGTCCGTCTATCGTATTTATTTCGGACATATGAGGTCCATGTATAAATATCGTATGTACATATGACTTCAACTGAGCATCCATCTCTGTTATTAAATAGGTAAATTGTTGCTCACTCTTTGCATAGGAGGATGACCGATAGTCAGACAGACGCACACTCTCATGTCTTTCGTCGTCTAGCTGTGTGCAGGTGGTTTATTATGTAAATGATTGCCCCTATGTGTATAGGACCACCGGTAGTGAGATAAAGCACACTCATCTGTCTTATATGTATAACGTTTGTAGTTTAAATTAGCTTATTACGTTTCGGTGTTTACTTTCGTCTACATTCTCCTCATCCTTTCATCCTCGTTGTCCTACTTGGAGCAGTGGTGGCAGCATGGAATACACACGCATCACAAGATTGTTGTGTACTGGGATTAATCCACCGTTGGAGGTCGCTGCTGTAGCTTGTTCTAAATTGAAGAAGTACATGAAGAAGAGATTCGTTTTTTAGTAAAGAGGAGTACACAATAAAAGTATCCTGATCAACAACTGAAACATTTATATAATAAACTTAGCTCAAAGGTTATTTGAAATAAGTAGCCAAAATCACGAAAGTCCTCCGTTTGTTTTCCATGTCTGGTTGGCCATCAGCAACGCCCTCGCCAAACGTTCCGTCTCGCGTAGTAGTCGGATTTATTTTGGAGTCGTACTGTACATGACCCAATGTTGCACATGGAGGTGGACATGGATGGATTATAAAGTCGTGCAATATTTATTTACGCCATCGTTAAGTGTCGATAGTGTCGATGCCAATTTCTATAAAAAAACATTTGAAATATGGCATCTACAACTCATGTGGCCATCGTCATATGTCAAAAGACGTCAGTCTTCAGGATCATATGCCGGGTGAGTAGTCGGCTGTGTCATTGAAAACATTTTGTTAAAGAGGTTAGACACCTATGTATACGATAAAATCAACGGTGGTGTTGAAATGAATTGTTACCAGGGGTTTATTTATTATGCATTCTTTACAGGGAATGTCTTCAGCAGTACATTCTCAATCGCAAGTCGATTTTCTAAATGGAGCGCCACACAGGAAGCACCCAGGTGTTACCAACCTGAAAACAATACGCTTACCCGAGGAACTCCAGAGAGCCGCACAATCAATTGTTCTTAGTAGGTTTTGTTTTTTTAACTAATATTTGCTTTTGTCTCCCTATAAATGTATTGTCTCTGACTATACATAATCTACATGTACACTGTTACACTGTGTATGATACAATTGATAATGTTAATATTACTTTCAATACAGATATCTGCATTAAAAATAGTAATATGTTAATGGTAAATAGTAGAATTGCAATCAGTTTTTTATGGATTTATTGTAAAGATGATCTGCACCAAAATTTCCACAAAAGTTAAAATAAAACATACTTTTACTCTACAAGAGTATTGCCTTGAAAGTTTGCTTGTTCAGTTTTTCACTAGTTCTGCTCACCTTCAGGTGCTCAGATCAAAGGACTGTCCGATCGAGCTCATAGTCTCACACAGTTTCTGTGGAGCAGGAAAAGGCCAGTGGAGGACTCGATTCTGAGGCAGAGAGCCACGAGCCTGGAGAAGAGTGTCTTGGAGAAGGCAAAGGAGAGGAGAGAAGGTGACGAAGAACAAAAGTGTCCTCTCTCCAGAAGATCAGAGATTATTTGTGTGGGTTTCCCTTATAATCCTATTTAAGAAATATGTGCTTAACATTTTAGATATCGACGATGACCACGTTAAGATGAAAGTGCTGTCCGAACTCAAAAAGACAACGTATCACTGGACCCCTGTGAGGTAACCATCAATTTCTGTGTGTCTGTCTGTATTTATCGTAATATTTTTCTATCCATCTCTCTCGTGTATCTGAGTCTTTCATTTTGGTGTAACTTGTCTATGGTAAAGTATTCCAACACTTTTGAAAAGACCATCCATCGGGACTTAGGAGCTACAGTGAAACAACTCTGCCTCCTGCTCTCCCTCTCTGTCTCTCTCGCGCTCTCTCTCTAGGTTTGATGAAGAGCTGGGCGTGGTATACATGGCAGCCCGGCTGGCAGGTGGCTACACTGCAGTGAGGCGAGCCCTAAACGAGGTAACCAGGATCATCTCTGATCAGTGATTGGACAAAATCTCCCTCCAAAACTGAATTTTTGTTTCTTCTTCTTTAAGATATTGATAAGAGATCCTTCCTTCACCCCTCATTCTCTCTTGGATTTTGGCTCGGGATTAGGGACAGCGGTCTGGTGAGTTGGAATCAAAATGCTGGGTTAGGTTTCCAAGTGGTCTGGCGCTACTTTATTTTTTATACAGTTTTAATATATATTATTGTATAATTGTACTTTTTTATTTCACATGCTAGCCATGTGAGACCCCCCTGATCTCGCAAGTTCACATTATTTTTCTCTTTAATATCAGTCTGGCCTACAGTATGTTGAAAGCCTCTCCCAAATATGTTAAAATGATAGGACCAATCAAGGAGAGAGTAACTACCTCTGGAGCAATCAAAACAGTTTATCTGAAATAGACTGAACAACGATGTTAAACGATAAACAGAAAATTATATTGTTTGTGCTTGTCCCCTAACTGGATTCGGTCAGAGCAATGAGAGCGTCAGTTATTTAATCTGAACAACATTAGGCCTCATAATATGTGGAAATCAATTGTTGCCAAGCCACAGCCAAAATTATTAATTGTGAAACACAAACATGACTATCTGGGTGGTCTCATGTGGCTATCAGTATTCAGAGTAATTGCAAAGAATGATGGATACTAGCAAATATACTAGCCAGTGAATTTTACCAGTTGGTATTCAACATTAAGAAGGGATTTGTGTTGTTTTACATTCGGTCTCTGTCCCAGGGCATCACACTCATGTTGGGGTGACACTTTGAAGGAGATGGTGTGTGTGGAAAGCTCCGGGCCAATGAACGTTCTGGCAGAGCGACTTCTCAAAGGTACAGTTCAAAACCTAACCCGCTTTCCCTCGCAGGTGCTTTGGTCACTTCCTGCTTTTCTATTGACTGTATTTTCCGCTTGTCGTTCAACAGATGACGACGAAAAAGCCCAGCCTCACATCAAGCAGGTGTATTTTCGACAGTTTCTCCCCGTTTCGCCTAAGGTAAGCACTTCATATCACTAGTTAAAACACGCATGAATAAGTGTTTTAAGTCCAGCTGCTAGGATTTGAATTGAACGGTTAAAGGGGAACTGCCACACTTGTTATTTTTTAAGGTAAGCGAGAACTGCTTCATACGCGTGTTGCGGCTTTCGCTAATATAATGGTGGAGGGATTCCGCTTAGTTAATGTCACAGACCAATGCCAATTGTTTCCAAATCACGCCTTTGAATCAATACTGTCTTATATGTAGAAGGTAGCTGAGCATGACGTGCCCCCTTCAATTGAGCAATCAGTTGAGTAGCAATATTTGCCACGATGTATCCTGTATATGGAGGTGTCATTTCTGCTACTAGGTGCAGTTTGACTTGGTGGTTGGGGCCTTCTCACTGTCTGAACTAGCCAGTAAGAAGGACCGAGTAGATACCCTGTTGACTCTGTGGCGGAAGACCAGCTCCTATCTAGTAAGTGTGTGTGTGTGTGTGTGTGTGTGTGTGTGTGTCAGACAATGGGCCCTGTATAAACATGGTTATAACACTGGCATGTATATTAATTCAGAATTTAGTTCTCAAACAATACATCCATTAACTAACTATGAAGTAAAACCAAAAATGACAAAAATATACCCAGATTGACAACTGCCAAGAGTTTTGACAAAAGGTTAAGTTTGATTCCAGGTCACTGTGCTTCTGCTTGAAGGTCCTATCGCTTTAACAGCCCGGAAGTAGAAGTACTTTGCCATGACTTGTTGCTAATGAACACGTCCATGTTAAAAGGTACTGGTTGAAAATGGGACCAAAGAGGGCCATCACATCCTCATGGAAGCCAGAGACACTTTGCTAAAGGTATTTCTACAATTTGCCAAGATGCAATTCTGTGTGTATAACTTACAGTAAGACTGATTGTAGCCTTTGAATTGCTGGACTCAGACATGGGAACAGAAGTCTCTCGACTCCAGAACAGCATCTGTGTTTGCTCCGGTATGTGATTCATTCTCATTCTACATTACATACAGTTTCATGCCTTGTGTTAACATTCAGTTTGTGTGTGATATTAGAGTAAATTCAAAGTTTATCATTAAAATGATTTAACGTTTGGAAATTGGGGGGTATATCAGCAGTTCTCTGGTTGAAAGATGCCCCAACTACTCTTAAGACAGTTTCAGATAACACATTTATATGTGCAGATTTAGATTCATTTCATACCAGCCGTGTGACCTAATTTCCCCAAACAGTGTCCCCATGAAATGACATGTCCCAAGTTGGCCCGTCTTCCCACTGTGCCCTGCAACTTCCACCAACACTACCACCCTCTCCCACTACCGGGGGTGAGTCACACCGCCTTAACCACCACACATCTGTAATCGCAGTAAATTACATGCTTGAATTTATCCTCATACTTGTATGAATGTGTGTTTTCTTTTCCCCCCCAAGAGTCCTGTGCGTCAGACGGAGACCTTCAGTTACGTGATTCTCTCCCGGTCGGATCCAAAAGAGGCAATCGCCGGGCCGGACTGGGCCCGGTTAGTTGCGCCGGTTTTGCGCCGGCCCAGGCACGTGCACTGCCGCAGGTGCGGCCCGGATGGACAGCTCCACCACGTGGTGGTGACGCGGAAGAAACACGGCCGGTAAAAAACGACTCAAATGCAAACAAAACAGTACAACTTGGTGTTCTGGGAAACTGAGCTAACGGCTCAGGACGGGCTACAGCCCATTATTTTGAGCTACCTATGACTGAACCTACATCAGAAGCTTATGGATTTAATATTTTCATTCATGATCAGCTATGTTTATAGTAGGCTAAACCATTTTATTTAGCAGCCTGCTCTAAATCCGCCTACTTATATTTCACAACAGCTCGGATATGAACTTACTATTAGAAGATGAACCAGCCCGAGTAATTAAGGCCACTGTGAGCCATACTGCGGTTGTGGAAACTTAGCATATTATTATATTGTATATATTATTGGCTATATTTGTTTGTCTTAATTAAAGTAGCATGTGACAAGGCATTATATTTGATCAAACTAATAAATCTGTTAAAAAAAAAGACAAAACATAGGCTACATTCCTTGCTTACAGCTATTGTGTCAGACCTAAAGGGGTTTTGTGACATTTGTGTCTGTCTGATCTGCCTGTGCGGCAGCTTGGAACCAGCCTTGTGCATTCTCCATTCAGGACTCTCATATGTTTAGAGTCGGGGTCTCAGATTCCCACTTACTCTCTTCTCGATCCTGCAAGTTGCTGGGTTTAGTTTTGCAAGTGGGAAACTAAACCCCACTTGGAATGACAACAGAACAAATAACGATGACTGTCAATAATAGTTACCAATCAATAATCTATTTCTAGTAGAGAGCAATGATTTGCTCAACAATTACTTTTGGTCCGACATTATTATATACCATTACCATATTTTGCCACATATCTAACTTTTCATCACATAACGTACAGTTGATTTGTGCTTTATTTGTCAGCGATGTGTACCGGTGTGCCCGGAGCAGTGATTGGGGAGATCAACTGCCAATCATTCAGCAAGAAGAGGCGGATTCTCTGAGTGACTCAGAATGACCAACCTGCGGGAAGAAAGAACATGGTTACAATGTGGGATGCATTACGCTTTTATTTATCCCATCACATAAAAACACCTATGTCCACTGCCCAGACAATGCTGCTTAAATGTATGTGATGGATAAATGACTTTCTGAACTACAGATTGAGTTTATAGTAATTTAATATTTTATCACCATAAAGAAATGTAGAATATGAAGTCATTTACAACAGTCTTTTGTGTGTGCACTTAGGTATGAAGCAGTAAATTATTAAACCACCCAGCAACCAGAATAACGACTGATTTTCTGTTTTTGAACGCCATAAAATGGGTTCTTTCCACACAAGCGTCACAGCCTACAGGGGTGCAAGCTTGTAGAGTTAATTATGGGTCTGGTCCATATTAATCATAGACCTAGCATGTTTGGACATGTTTGGACATGTTTGGTAAACTACTTGGTCCTAACGGGTATTGGATACGTTTTAAAAACATGTTGGTTTGCGTCACACATTCTCAAACACCGACTACCATATAAAATACTCCGATTATTTTTATGAAATCTTGTTTCTCCCCAGTCCTTGATGTGCGAAGAGCACTACAGTCAGCAGTCTACCAATTTTGATCGTAAAATGTTGAATATTTACTCCCAACAACAATTTGCACTTAAAATCCTTTTTTATTCATTATTTAAATCATGATAAATCCATAAAAAAAAAACAGATTAAATAACATTCATAGTAGGAGAACAATTGCTTTAAGGACTGAGATCAAGTGTTGGTTGTTTGAATGTGAAAGTGAGGTATGATTGTTGTAGTCCGTACTGAACTGGCAGCGTGTAAAAGACTGGAGTCCTTCGCATCAACCCCCAACGATCTCCTTCAGTGCCGAGTTCAGGTCGGGGTATCGGTACTGGTAGCCGCTCTCCAGGGTCCTCTTGGGGGAGACTCTCTGGCCCTGGGTGAGCACCAGGGCTCTCTCGGAGCCCAGCAGAGCATTCAGGACGAAGGCGGGGACGGGGAAGACGGTGGGGCGTCCCAGCGCCCGGCCCAGCTCTTTGGTGAACTCGTAGTTGGTGTTCTGGGCGGGTGCCACCCCGTTCAGCACCCGGACCCCCGGGTGGGAGGCGGAGGCGTCCGGGGATGACCCGGGCCCCAGGGCGTGTGCGATGACCCCTGCCAGGTCGCTGACGTGTATCCATGGGAACGGTTGTGTACCCGACCCAAGGGTGCCCCCGAGGCCTAGCCAGAAGGGCAATAGCATCTGCTTCATGGCACCTCCGTCGCGACCCAGCACTACCCCTAGTGGACAGAGGTGGAATGACCACTACGGTAAGTTTCAGTTTGTGTTGAATCCAATGTAATGTGTTTAAATCAACGTGAATGAGACATTGAGCTGAAGAAGGCGACATACCAGGTCTGATGACCACTTGTTTGGTGGTCTGTGCCATGCTCTCAGGAAGAAGTGCGGCTGCTTCCCACTCCTTCACCAGTCTGGACAGAAGGTCAAATGGCGTCCATTCACTGTCTTCTATGTACTGGGCTGTAAGGCTGGGTTTGTAACATGCTGTGGGTAAAAAAAATGAATGAGATACGTTTGCCTAAAATTCCATGCAAGATGACGCATTAATATCAAAAACATGCTGTGGGTAAAAAGACCTAATGAGTTACGTTTGCTTCAAATTAAATACAAGCTGTCACATTATCAAATACAATCTGTTTGGAACGTGTAAGCATTGAAATATTGCAACGCTTTGCATAAACTCATACTTTATTACATCAAATTTTACTTAATAGAAAATAAGCTGTAGAAATGATGTGAACCAACATGCTAGAATCACTAGGATAACGGTGAGACAGCACACAGCCACTTATCTATATACACAGAGTCATTGCAGTTGTTTTTCTGATGGACCTACCGACACCCGTTATTAGCACCCAGGAACGAGGCGGATTGGGTGACGCAGCAATGGCTTGAGCCAGAGTCCTGGTGGTGTCGATTCGGCTGGAGAACACATCCTTTTTGTAGCTTTCATTCCACCTGAAACAATGTTTTGTTTTATTCCATGCTGTAATGAAAGCAAACTGGTACAATCTCCATTACAGTTACTGACGGCGGGCATGTTTTAAAACACTCAACGCCATGTTGGACCGATGTTTACTGGAGACTTTATTTAGGTGGTATGGCAACCAGCTATGACAAATAAAATTGTAATGATTCATAGCTTGTCTTTTATATAATTACTTCTTGGTTGTTATTGCAATACAAAATATGGACATTTGTATACTCCTCCGACGGTGTGTTGATGTTATACTTTGGGATCGTAGTGAGATTATTTGAAGGAGGTGCGGCTAGGTAGTTGTCAATCAAGCGGGCCACGGACACTCCCACACAGTCCGGATCATATTGCTGATCAGCTAAATGACAACAAATATTTCTAATATTTATGAATGTTTATTCCTAGTCAAATTTTGGTATATGCACAATAAGACACATCATCTATGCATTTTTTATATTTTTGTCAGAGACTTTAAGCTAGACCAACATTGATAGGATAATCCACCGAGAAAGCTTCTCAAATGGAATTTCAAAAGATAGCATCAATTTAATGTGTAGACACTGACAGGTATTTAGGCCCATCGCCCCTGATCCTCACCATCTCATTGGGTTCAGGATGCTCTCTCCAGACAAATTCACAGCGCCCTCACATGGTGGGAGGCCATCAGACTCCAACTGAGCCTGGGGGAGAATATAATCAATCGGAAAACTCTTTACAAACACATAGGGGCACATATATCATGTACTTTGTTACGATTTTCGTAATTCCACTCCTCAATTATATAGCGGCCATCCTGAGGTTAGGGTTAATCAGTGTGTGTTCATACCCATGTTATCCTTCCCGGGCCAGGTTTGCGGGATATTAGTGTGACCTCATGGCCACGGTTTCCAAGCAAGCGCGTAAGCTCACGTCCAACAAAGCCGGAACCCCCGCCTAGATTAGCAAAATAATGTTTGCAGAGAAGATAACTCTATAGTTTATTATCCTTATTCCCACAGGCCTTGAAAAATGCAGTTATTAACCTCTTCTGAAAAAGTTTTGAGTTGATGCATCAAGCAATTACAGGCCTATATAAATCCTAACATTTGTAAGCAAAATTTTAGAAAAAGTTGTTTTCCTATACATCGACCCCATCCTGGCCTCAAACAATATTTTGGATATTTTTCAACCTGGATTTTCGTCAAAACCAAATAGGTCTCAATAGCTCTATAGGTGAAGGTTCTAAATGGTATAAAAACGGACAAAAAAACGGACTGCAGAACTGATACATATATATTATTTTACAATAAGATATTCCTGCATATGTAAACCACTATGAAGGAATTTTGTGTTTGAAGGGTGCTATATAAATAAACTTGCCTTTACCCTTGATCGTAAAATACGCGTCCTATCGCGCATGCGTGATAAAGACGCTTACAAAACAGAACCACTTTAGCTCGGTAGCTATCCACATTTATTAAAAACAACACGTTATTAATAGTCGAAATTAAAATTGCATTGACATCACAAGTCAAGGTAGGCGTCTTGTCTACGACAGTGCCAAGCAATACTGTTTTCCAAGATGATATCGGACCAACGTGAGCTATACTATAAAGCTATTTAACTCTGACAGTGTTATGTCATGTTGTCCAAACATTATTTTAATATTTAAAACAAATATTGACAAACTTACCTATTAATAATCGCATGGCTACACATAAGCTGTTTAATGTTAATTAGTAGCAGTTAACACCAGCATCGCTAATGTCCTTCCTTGAGTGCATTAACTCCAGTAAAAAGAAAATAGCGTTCTGACTGTGATTGGTTCCCTTCTATGAGAACGCTGATTGGTTCCATTCTATGAGAACGCTGATTGGTTCCCTTCTATGAGAAAGCGAGCAGACCTGCGGACATACGTTACATTATAACTGAAGATGAAAATAACATTTCATATTAGTTATTTGTATGTGTATAGGAGATAACAAGTGGAAATTAATTAAACAAAATAATATAACAAAATAAAAATGATCGTCAATGCGTAGGGCAATACAATGCAATCGTATTGCCCTAATGGTATTTCAATCTAATAAAAATTACGATTATTAAACTGTAGCCTATGGTGAAATCACAGTAGAAAGTATAATTCATTAATGTATGGCTAGATTGGGTGCCAGTCCCGGAAGTAGCATGTCGGGAGAACAAGAAACACGTGGTTTTGATAAAGCCATAAATGCAGCTTCTCAGCCACAATGCGGTCTCTTCGTCGCGTAGCGTGAGCTGTAATCATTGTGGCGCTGATCATATGTTACACACGTTTTTGAGTCTGATAGGTATGTGGTTCAATGATTTACCTTTTGATTGTTGGAAGGTTGTTTATTTGTTGTAATGTTAAGTTAAATGCTGTATAATCATGTTTAACGTCTCTTCCTCGTCCACCACGCCACTTCATGCATGATCTGCTATGCTAAAGGCTAATTAAAGGCTGCTTTTTAATTAGCGAAATCTGTTAATGTTTTGCAGTTGGGTTGCCGATCTGAACGTTTTACAAAACTACATTAACTATTATGCTCATGTATTGACTAATGAAGATCACGAAAGATTGGCCTACTAGGTATTAACTTGACTAGGGGATCCGACCTTTTCAGTTTTTTTACTACTGCGCCATCAGGAGATGGCTCTAGAACTCCACAGCACATTTGCTTCATTATTGATGTGCATATGTAAATGACTGTAGGCACATTAGACTTTTGTTTTTTACTGTAGCAGCAGTCAAACCTGAAATGATGATTTGCCGTGAGTCCGTGTTTCACCTGAACCTCGTGATTATACTTTCACTGCGCTGATGGTTTGACCCAGGCTTGCTCCCTGTATGTGCTAGTCTCAGGTCCTAAGACTCACTATTTATATTCTACCCATAGGAAAGGAACCGGGCCTACATATTTGTGGACGGGTGTGATCGCAACGAGGTAAGTCGTCAATACTCCCTTTACTACAGTGACCATTTTGGAATCGATGATGACTTGCATATTCCGTGTTTCACATGAATTTCTATGATTTCATCAATGTGCTCTGAGATTCAAATGTGCTTATGTTTCCGCAAGTCTGTGGTTGAGCAGTGACATATTTGCCATTAACACACGTTTCCTTTTGTTACTCTAGGTAGGCCTACTTGCTGGAAGAGACCGTCGATAGGGTTTTGCATGTGCTATCAAACGTAGTGAAGAGTACGTATAGAATTTCAAAATCTACCTTAATCACGAATTTTTAGTGCCAATTTCTTGGTGACTCACGATCGTAATCTGCGATCTATGTAAAGTTATATCCGCCACGGTGCATAGGCCTACTCGTGATCATATCTTCAAGATATTGTGTGGTTTGTAGCCTATATGCCCACTTTACATCTTTCATTTACTGACTTTATAGATTTCTGTGATGCCCAAATGTACTGTCTTGTATTAATAAAGTTGATATAATTAAATGTTTGTCTGAAATGGCTTGGTTTCATGTATCCATATACTTAAGTAATTTGGGTTCCTCTGAACATGGAAAAGGAGCAATTTCCATCTTTAAAGGCTTTCCTGGGAAACGTGTCATCACAGACGTTTGCACTTGCCACAGTAACGTGATTCATAAATGTAATGGGTTCTGGTTTTCAAGGTGTGAAATGGTATGGGTACTTTCGAAAGGGTTCAGTCTTTTATTGAAAGCATGAAGTGATTGCCCTGTATACATGATGGCATTGGACTTGGCAATTAAGCATGCAATATAGAGCTGGGATAACTCTTAATGCTAGGTTACCTATGAAGTCTGTTGCAGACCCTTAGAATAACTGGTGCCTTGGGGAAAATAATCCGGCAAAACATGACGTCCCAGTCTACAGAAAGCATTTGAACTAGCTTTGCATGCAATGATCTCTAGCTGGTCATTAAATGCGGATATTATTTACATTCAGGATGACTGGATACATATGTCAAAATCACTTAAATACTATAGGTGCTTGCTTAAATCTATTTACATTTAAAAAAAAAAGCAATCTAGATTCAACGGTAAAACTTGCATCTACTTTTACCATTGTGACAATTTTATAATTAGTTCTACAGTTAATGTAAAACTATAGGCTTATACCAGTCATATCTTCCAGTCATTTATTGTCGAGTCGACCTCCCAAGAGAGTCTGAGGTGCCCTCAAAGAGTCGAGCCATGAAGGAGAAACCATCAGCCTTTATGTAGGACTTCCCAGCGAAGGTGTAGAGGACTGGGTTGGCACAGCTACTGATGAAGGCCAGGGCAGAGGTCACGGCACGACTCGACTTCCAAATGTGTACCAATCTGTGAGACATGAACAGCTTAGGACAGAACCCACACACTCACCAAGTGCAACACGTTGAATTTAACAGCACTGTGTAGTCCATTAAGTGTAGATCAAATATGCACATCTAACACTTAATAAGGGTACACTAATCAACCATTTAATCAATGTTAGTTAATGCAGTTATAAGCATTAACTAATATTTCAATCATTTACTAATGGTGCTCATGTTAACCAAAGTATTCACTTATATATTTTTTAATAGGGTTGACCTAACCGTAACCCCTATACAAATGCGATGTAATAATGCTTATTACTGCATTAACTAATTGTAATTCATAGTTGATTAATGTACCCTTATGGTAATGTGTTACCTGCAAATCTCATGTGTGTTACTACTAGTTACTGCTATTTTCTTAATATATGAAATCCAATTCCACTGGCTGCTGGTGTACGTCATCAGTGTGAGTGAGTTTTAGTGGTTATAGTGGAAACCCCTTAAAGGAGAATGGGAGAAAGTCTGTGGCAAAAGGAAATGGTAGAGACATGGGATTCATACTCACTTTACTCCCACCGCTGACTCTTCGTCATACCACTCAGCTGCCACCTGGGACCGATTGGAGGGACCTAATGTTAATCCATCATTCTTTCTCTTTCTCTCTTTCTTTCTCTTTCTCTTATTTCTCTTGTTCCTGGCCAGAAGCCTGCTCATGCTGTCCAATGCTCTTGACTATATACTTGTTATGCATAATTGGCTTTCACATATACTTGGCATTTCACACACA